>JBBYHH010570628.1:0-10737 GCA_038382905.1 Daphne laureola
GATTTAAGTTGAATTAGGAGTGGAATTGACTTCCTAAATAAGTATATGGATTTTTGGTGATATTTTTCATGGTTGGTTTTCATTTCCCATGTCGTGGCTGAAATTATGAGTTATGGATTAAAGTTGGTAATCTTCGATGACTGTTGGGTAAGAATTGGAAATGAGTTGAATTTGAGCTTCTAGATTATTATATGGATGCTTAGTAGCATTTTGCTTGGTTGCTTTTCCTGCTCGTGATTTGACCGAATGGATAAGCTTAATTTAAAGCTTCCTTGTGTGTTAGATATTGATCAGTGATTTTAGAATGGTATTTCTTATTGTTGTGTGGTTGTTAAGCTACATTTACTGTGTTTGGGCTATGCGGGAATATAGCCGGGATGCTGCCGGATTTTTAGGTCGATGTGGTTACCTCAGGAAAGTACGGAAACTATGTTTTTTGTTAGGTAAGGGTTCAACTTTCTTTATATGCATTCTGGGGTGCTGGCATGCATATCGGGTTAGTTGAGGCTGGTCTCGAGTCGAGGGTGGGGCCCAATAACTCCCGAGGCTAGTTACATGGTAGGGTTAATGGTATGCATGTTTTAAGTATGGGAGATCTAGTCTGGCGACTGTGTGGGAGAACCAACCGGGTGATTGTGATTATGTATTGATCATTTGATGATCATTTCTGGGAGAACGACAGTTTTAAGGGGAACCTATGCCCCTCGTTGGTACTATGCGCATGCTTTTCTGACCCCGCCTATAATGGGCTTTGATTACCACCGGGGGCTTTCGTATATGTATGTGTTTCCGTCTGATGGGACAAGAGGGTTCTGTTTCCGTCCGGAGGGAGGTGATGGTTCTGTTATCATCTGATGAGACGCGTGTATTACATATCATATCATTTTGCATATCATTATCCGTGCGATATTTAGGTTGTATATATTGTTTAGAACATGGCACACTAACCTTTTATGTAGGTTGGATCTTTAAAACCATTACCATTACCTAAGCCCTTACTGAGTTCCTCTCGAGGACTCACCCCCTTATGATTAATGTTTTTTAGGAGCTTCTGATAAGTAACCTGCGGAATAGTTATGTTAGGTTTTCGGTGATTTGTGATTTCAGGTATATGTATAGCTACTTTATGTGATTTTAATTCTGTTTACGGGGGTGATCTCGATTGAGAGTAGAGGTCTATATGAGGATTATGGGTGAGAACTTATGAAACTACTAACGTGTAACTCCTTTATTTGTGTTAGCAGCAGCAGCAACAACAGCAGCGGGAGTGACCTGAAGGTGGTCAAGTGTGTGAGGCTCTGTAGGTGTAGATGCATATGCACATGTTGCATGAATCACAGTTTAAGACTTGTATGATTGATCAGTTTCTTAAATGGTTTGAAATTATGGCAGTCATGTTTAAGTGTCAGATCGGCTGTCGTTCATGGTTTCCTTGATGCTTAGTATGCTATGAATATGTTATTTTACTCGGGGAGTTCTTTCCCAGTGGAGTAGGGGCAAGGCTCTTTTCTGGTGTATCTGTTGTTAAGAGGAGCTCAACTTTGTGCTGCATAAATGTCTGTTTCTATGTATGTATTTGTGATTTGAGATTTGAAGTACAATCACATGCACGTGAACTTTGTAAAAGTTGAATTTGACTAGCACACCCCTAGTTCCGCAAATGGGTTTTAAAGTGTGTTCCAACAAATGGAACACCTGGAGTAAGCTTGGTATTCAAGCAATAACAGATCGGGTTATGGGCACCACTGCACCAAAGAGGCCCCCACCCGACATCGCCGCTCCTTCACTCCCCGCACCGCCCGCTTCCACCGGCCCAGGTGAGGGGGTGACAACTTGGTATCAGAGCAATAGTTTTTGGAATCAGTTATCAGAAAGTCCAAGAAGAAACTTCAGAGTGGTGTATTTAGACTTCAGATGAGGGTGTTTGGACGGGCAAGTCGTTGTTTCATTGATCGTTCTAGGATAGTTTCGTGAGGAGTCTGATCAACTCCTTACGTGAACTACCTTGGAACGAGAAGTGGAACTGCATGCATCCTATTTCACTGGTCATTCCAGGATAGTTCTGTGAGGAGCCTGATCAACTCCTTATGTGAACTACCTTGGAATGGGAAGTGGAACTGAGACGGTCAGTTTAAACATGCTCAGTCTGATTTAGTTTTTGGATTTTCATTTGTGATTCTGTATTATGCAGGATTTGATCATCAAGGCATGGACATCTGAATCTGACATCCTACAAGCAACGGTAACCTCAGGAAGGGGTTTTTCTATTATGACTCTGATTTGATTATGGTTTATCTGCCTGATCTGTGTTTGTTCAGTGATATGATCCGATTATGCTCTTCTGCTTAAGTTATCTGCATTCGTGTATTGCATTACACTACAGAGCCTTTAGGAATACTACTACTTGCTTTTTCTAAGAGGTTAATCATTTCTGTAGTGCTCTTTCTTCTAATGTGAAATTTCAGGTTATGAGAGATACTCGCCAGCAGTGAGATCTGGTATCAGAGCATAGGGGTAGAAGCCTCACTCCGTCTGTAAGTATGTGAAAGGTATGATTGAACGAGAGCTAACAATTATGATAACCACAACAATAAGAGGATTTTTGATCAGTTTAAAAGTATTCTACTTTGCTATCGGTTTTGGATTTTCTGAGTTGGTCGGTGTGTCAATTATGAGACGACTTTAGTCCTTTTTGGTAAAGTTTTGAATTTTACGCTAAATTTAGTTCTCTGAATACAAGTTATGAAATGATGGTAACGGTATCGTTTTCAATATCTGCACTAGATTAAGATTAATAAAATGAGTTAGTAGGTAGTGAAAATGACAAAGTTGTGTCCGAAGGATAACAAGTACATAAATATTAGGATAAGCAGCCGTAATGATAGGAAGCTTTGGGGAGAAGCAAAACGTATTGAGACAAGATGTAAAGAAGATCCGAACATTACATCTTCTGCAAACAGGGATTAAGACGTTCATAAGTTAGGAATACGATTTACAACTGAAGACAATGAACGACGCAGGGATGTCAAAGATTCTCACAAGTGTGTGAAGAAGCAAGTGGATTGAATAATTCCGATAAATGAGACAAAATTGTCTAAGAAGTTTCAGTATTTTCCCATCTAAAATTTAGTGATGGAGGTAAAGTCATAACATCCGGTCCTTGGGTACCGTATCGGGGACACCACCCAGGATCTCTGTTATGCACTATTCAATGCCGTGGTATGATGTTTCCAAAAATATGTCAAGCTACTGAGAAGAAGATGTCAGTCTGATCCAGCACATTCCGCAACAACTCAATACGAAGGGCCCGAGGCAAGGGAACTCATACGAAGAACAAGTACACAGACACGAAGGTGTGGAATCACCAAATGACATCGGATATTTCACAAAGAAGATTAGCATGGCCCCTGCGCAATGATGACATGTATAAATTGACAAAATGATCCACCAAGGAGCGTTCGCATTCTACATCAACTTCAGAATAGTAGACTAACTACAAGACTATGATAAATATCAGTGGGACTTTTAAGATCAGTTTGAGTGACGTTAGTGAGTACCAGTTAGTCCTAGGACTCGGTACTGTCTGTGGTTGCCATGTTGAAATACTAGCAGCTGACTCGGGGTGCAAGGAGATGCACCCTGAGGACAGGATGTCACTGTAAGGCTCTGAATGGTAGTCTAAACTACCACTCCTATTGAACAATAGCAGACAGTGGTTCGAGTGGTTCGAGTACGTTTGTTTAGTGAGAGAGTTGATCGGCCAAGGTGTTACACATTTTACCGTTAGGTCAGTTATGTTAGTTTTCTACAGATTCTATGGCATAACAAGTGTCATCTGTTCCCGCTCACGTTTGGGAGTTTGGAGTTCACATCTGCAACTTTAAGTCTGAACCAGGATTTTGCAGTGGTGTGACACACTGAGTGTCAACCACTTCTATCATGTAACACTGAAGATGTGGTAACACCTACACCGCCTGGTAGTGATTCATAAATTGTTCAGGGAAAAGTTGTGTACATGGGTGACTTCAACGCGGATTTACTTCCGTTCTGACATCCCCTACCTTATGATGATTGTTCGAGTTCCGTGGTTGAAGTGCATTCAGAGATTCGAAGATCAGGGTCTTGGACCTTGTTTGGAAGCTAGTTCAAGGAATCATGTCAACAAAGTTTCAACTTGCTCGTGAAATGGGAAGTGAGTATTAGGGTTACTTTCTGGTGAAGGTTCCCAGCACCGAGGAAGCTGAGGTAATAGGGTTGGTCCATTTACCACCCTTCTGTTCTGAATTTGTGAGTTAGAATTTCTAAGTACGTAATTAGGGAGTGCTACTCTGTAGCTTATCTTGGGAAGGGTAAGCTGTTCAGGGACAAGTTCGATTAAATTTGCACAGAAGAATGAGTGTTCTTCTTTTGGGAGTTGTTTGCCACTCAGTTTTGATCTCGAGATGTTACGAAAGCATGGGTTAGTCTCGGTCAGAGGTTCATCCTCCCAATTGAGTTGAGGGAGAGACGTCACGCATGTCAGTGGGTTGTTAGCAATTGTGGCTGTTGTATCAATTGTATTGCCGACAAGGGCAATTTTGAAGTTCACGTTCTAGACATGAAATATGCCAGTTTAGTAACGTTCTGCATGTACAAGTTAAGATCAGAGATCATTGAGGCAACCCGATGTTGTCGATGTTGGTGTGTGTACATAACACCTTTCAAAACAAGTTTAGTATGGTCGGTTTTCTGATACTCCGAGATCCGGAGTCAAAAGATACGTGGTATCTTGTGATTTTTTTTGCCTCGTGAGATCATATGGGAGTTTTGAACTCCACTCTGCTTGGCCGTGGGCCACATGGTATGGTATGGTTCGAGGGTGCCTTTCGAGAGGCATCATTGGTATTACAACGCCCAGGTGTTCCACTCTATAATACACCCTGTGGTATGTTCTGTTCTGCATAGTACTAGTCGGTTGTTCCGTCGACAGTTCAGGTTTAGAATTCGTTAGAGATATGATCCATTTTGGTATCGGTGTGGCTTCGTAGTTAAGACTAAGCTGACCAGCATGTTCTGTATTGGTAAGTTCGAGGAGAACTTCTGTGACTTAGTTTTGACTACTCGGAAGTAGTTAATCGGTAAAACCGAACCTCATCACAATGAGGTACCGCTGGCTCTTCTGTGTTGAAAATTAGTCCGAGGTTTCTGCTAATGGTTAGTTCCCCAGGTGAGTACTCGGGAATTGCCACGTTCTGCTTAACTTGTGGTTTAAGCCTTGGTAAGGATGTTCAGAGATAGGTCTGACATTGAGGATACTCTTAGAGGACCAAGAGTCCTAAGGGGGGAAGAATGTTAGAGACCAAGCCAGGACGTTGGTAATTTTTTCAAATATTTTATTCGAGGGCCGGATTCTATGGTACCGGGACTCTGGTTTAAGCGTGCGGGGCACATTTTCCTCTAAGTATCATGTCTCAGGACTTCATTTGAGATTCATTTCGATGGTATTTCACATTTTAGATTTGGTAGGTGAATCCCGGGCCATTTTTCCAAAATTCACTTTGGAGGGTAAAATGGTCAATTTAGAAAATTAGAAAAAATTGGAATTATTTTGGACAAGGAAAGTGGCTCCATTATTAAGGAGAGATAAGGAGGAATTATTTGGATTATCATATGAAAAGATATTTTGGGAAAATATTATTAAAAGGGTAAGTGGATTACATGTGTCACTTTTGTGTGCTGTAAAAGAAAATGTTTAATTAAAAGGTTGTGGTGGAGATTAAATATGGAGAAAAAAGATGGGGATTTTGTTTATGATTGGAAATTAAATTAGAAAAGGGAAATGAGGTAGTAAGAAAAGAAATGAAAAAGAGAAAGGAAGATATTTGGGATAAAAATATGAAATGGAATGGAAAGAAGAGAAAGAAAAGAAAAAATGTGTTCATCTTTTCTTCTCTTCCTCCATGGCCGAACGTTCTGGAGCTTCTTGGGCAAAGATGGCTTCATCCATTTCTTCCATTTTTTTAAGAGGAGAAGGTTGTTTCATGGCTAAATCATTAAGGTAAGAAGCTTTCCACTAAGTGTTCTTCATTTCAAGCTCTCTTTTGTAGTATTTGGTGAGCTAGGGCTTGGAACCCATTTTTGAAACATGAAGATTAGCATGAATTCGTGATGCCAAAGTGTTGTATGGGTAATTACGTATACGTTTTGTGCTTGGAGCTTCACCATTTCTTCATTCTATGTTGGAATCGAAATTGTCAAGAATGAATGATTTGGAGATTTTTTTTATTTCTTGATTAATGAAGAAATGAGATGAAATTATGATGTTAAAGTGTTGTGAGGATGGTTAGTAACATAATTCATGCTTGGATTCATCTTAAAACATGCTCTCCTAAATTATTCAAGTGAGGCCAAAATTTTGGAAAAATTTAAGGATAATGATTAGTGATGAATTGATGATAGAAGTGGAGTGTTAAAGTATTATTAGGATGATTATAGCACATTTCATTATTTGAAGAAACCTTGAATCATAATGTTGGCCAAAATAATGTCATGGTCAAAGTTGGTCAATGCCCGAATTATTGATGAAAATTATGTTGATGATTCCTTGTTAAGTGTTGAGTTGTGTTGAATTAAGGATAGTTTTGAGCTCCAAAAATTTTGGTTAAAGTTGGAAGAAAATTCTCCTGGTGAATTTTTCATGTATGGCCAAATTTGAGGTAGAAAAAGAATGTTGGTGTTCTTTATTGGAATTATAGATTTGAGTTGATTTAGTGAGGCTTAGAGCTCATAAATTCATTATTGGATTGTTGAAGAAAATTCTCTTGGCATATTCTTCATCTTTGGCTGAAAATATGGATGGGTATGAAGGTTGATGTTGTTTAATGCTAGATGATAATTTTTTTTTAAAGTGAGCTAAAATGATGTCAAGGGAGTATCTGGTAACATTTTAGTTGGTTGATCACTTTTATGAGGTTTGTGCCGAAATGCCGATCTGGAAAAAGATTAGGATCTTGATTGATAATTAATGATAAATGAAGTAAGATTGAACTTCTTTGAAGTTAAGCGAGAAATTGGTAACACTTTGTGTGGTCGGACTAATTTTACATGAGTTGGCCGATTTTATTGGAAAGGAATTAAGGTTGGAGTTTTATGATGAATATTGGATTTAAGTTGAATTAGGAATGGAGTTGACTTCCTAAATAAGTATATGGATTTTTGGTGATAATTTTCATGGTTGGTTTCCATTTCTCATGTTAGGGACGAATTTGTGAATTATGGATTAAAGTTGGTATTCTTTGATAAATGTTGGATTAGATTTGGAAATGAGTTGGACTTGAGCTTCTGAATTGGTATATGGATGCTTGGTAGTGTTTTGCTCAGTTGGCCCTCTTGTTCATGTGTTGGTCAAAATGATGGAACTTGATATAAAATGCATATTTTGTGATGAATGTTGATCAATGATTTTAGAATGGTATTTCTTATTGTTGTGTGGTTGTTCAGCTGCATTTTCGGTATTGGGCTATACGGGATACAGTCAGAGTGCTTCCGGATTTTTAGATCGATGTGGTTACCCCGGGAAAGTATGGAAATTTTACAATATGTGAGGTAAGGGTTCAACTTTCTTTATATGCATTCTGGGCTATTGGTATATATATCGGGTTAGTTGAGGCTAGTTCCTGGGCTAAGGGTAGAGCCCGGTGACTCCCCGGGCTAGTTACATGGTAGGGTTAATGGTATGCAGGTTTCAAGCTTGGGAGAACTAATCTTGCGATTGAGATATTCTGTGATCACTGGGTGATCAATTATGTGATTCTAATGTAGTTTGGTCAATGGTTGACCTTGCGACAGTTATAGGAGAACCTAGGTCCCTCGCTGGTACCATGCGTTCTGACCTCGTCTATGTGTGTGGGCTTTAGAAACTGTCGGGGGCTATCATTTTGTGTATGTGTACTTTTGTCCATCTAGGACATATCTATTATTGTTCGACGGGACTTCTGTATTGCATATCATGCCATTTTACATATCATTATCCATGCGATATTTAGGTTGTATATATTTTTTAGTACATGGCATACTAACCCTTCTATGCAGGTTGGCTCTTTAAAACCATTACCCTTACCTAAGCCTTTACTGAGTTCCTCTCAAGGACTCACCCCCTTATGATTAATAGTTTTTAGGAACTTTTGGTTCATGACACGCATAGTAGCTCCGACTGGTCATTCTATGATTTTGTACAAACAAGACATACATATAGCTCCTAGATGTATTTTCTAATTCTATGACAGGGGTGACCTCGATTAAGCTGGTTATGTTTTATTGATTATCTGGATATTTTTGGATGAGCACTACTGAAACGACTAACAGATAACTCTCTTTTATTTGTCTTAGCAACAGCAGCAGTGACCTTGAGGTGGTCAAGTGTGTCAGGCTCTGTAGGTGTAGATGCATATGCACCTGTTAGCATGGATCAAAACTTGTGACTTGTATGATATGATTGTTCAGTAGCTTGTATGATTTGAAATTATGGCCAACAGGTTTAAGTGTTGAATATACTATTGTCCATGTTCCTTGATGCTTAGTATGTTATGGATATGTTGTTTTACTCAGGGAGTGCTTGCCCAGTGCAATTGGGGTAAGGCTCCTTTCTGGTGTATATGTTGTTGAGGGGAGATCAACTTAGTGCTGCAGGTATGTGCATTTCTTGTATGTACAGATTTGTGATTCGAGATTTGAAGTGCAATCGTGTTCATATGAACTTTATGAATGTGGAGTTTGATTGGCACACCCCTAGTTCCGCAGATGGATTTAGAAGTGTTTTCTAACCAAGGGAACACTTGGAGTGAGCTTGGAAGGCAAGCAATAATGGACCGGGTTATGGGAACCGCTACACCAAATAGGCCCCCACCCGACATCATGCCCCCTCCCTGACCCGATGCTTCCGCGAACGAATGAGGGGGGTGACACATCAAGTGTCTGTGTGTTGTTTGAACTTGTTCAAACTTGCTTGAACTTCACCAAGCTCACTTGAACTTTATCAAGTGATGCCTTTTCAGACCCCAGACATAATGATATACTTTCTTAATCACAATTAGTCTTTTTCTTGAAATTTTAAATTATTGAAATCCATGATTGTATTAATCAGCGAGATCTCATTCAAATGACTCATAATTCAATCTAAATCATACTACATATAGTATGTGGGCCCAAGATTGAATTTAGAGCATGTGTATCATACAACAATATCTTTCCTATTAGCTTAAACTATTTAGGTCATTGTATCAACTCAACTACCCAAAATGAGGATATTACAGTCTTATTTCCTCAAGACCTTCAACAACCAATCAAAGTAATCTTGTTAACACAATTTCCTAACAGTGAGATAAAGTCACTAAGAGTCTGAGCCAAAGAATCTCACACTAAGCAAGAACAAAGACAACTTGCTGACATTCTCTCTTTGGACGCATTTCATGGATATAGAACACTTAGAACACATGTTTTCACCACTAACCCCGTTCCTAGCACAGAGGAAGTCTCTTGCGGAAGTGGAAGTCAGGGAACTGGGCGGTGGTCAGTGAATCAGATTTCTCTTAAAAAGATTTGCGGTTAAAAACCCATCCCTTAAAAAAATTTCCTTTGTTTTTAATGTTGCTAACGCATTTACAGTTTTTAAGGCGTCTTACTAGCCCTAATCCTGCACCCGAGACACGTTAGTGGTCAAACAAATAATCACGTGCACAGATATAATCATGCAGAAGTAGATACAGCAGATAAGAGCCCAGCCCACTTCGTTGGGCTGGAACTTCCAGAATATAATTATATAGACCATAATATAACAAAATACAGCAAAACATATATGCTGTCTAATATGCAGTCTACTCCTACAGAGCCAGAGTCCAAAAGCAGGAAAATTACCATGTAGCCTTAGTGGTAGGCACCACAAGCTACAATACTGCTGCTGTTGTTAAACATAAATAGGAGTTATATGTCAGAAATATCAGATAACTAAATAGACAGGTCTCGGAATGAGTCTGACAAGACTATCCCCAAATCATAAACAGAATACCACTAATAAAAGTGGTCAAATACCTCAAAGGCACAAAAGCAGGAATTTATTTTCCAGAGGATAGTGGCCGGAGGGCGAGTTGTCGCGTGCATTAAGGTACGTTTGAGGGTAAATATTCTACGTTTAAGTTCAAGGTTATTGTACGAGTAAAACCGTGTTAGGGTTTATCTTGAAAGCTTGTGTTGAGCGCGGTTTGGTCGATAGAAGTTAGACCAGAACCGGCATGTTTGCATGGAGGTTTTACGTGCGGTGAATTAGGGTTGGTGGCCGACCAAGGTGGCCATGACAACTAAGGCCGGCGGCGGACACCGCGGGGACGCCGTGCCAGCGAGGGAAAACGGGAAGACGGGAATGGACGGCGGTGGTGCCATGTGTGCGTTGTGAGAGCACGGGAAAGATGAGGAAGGCAGAAAGGTTCGGCGGCGGATGCCGCGGGTGCACCGCGTGGACACCGCGCGAACGGGGAAGGCAGGGGAGATCGGCGGCGGCGCCGTGGCTGCGCCGCGTGAATGCCGCGCAATGAAGAAGAGGCAGCAACGCGCGATGGTGGGCACCATGGCTATGCCGCGCTGATGCCATAATGGACGAGGGAGGCAGATGGACATGACGGAGGGCGCCGTGTGCGCGCCGCACCAGCGCCGCGAGCTCCACCATTTTAAACGGACCGACGTACTTCTTCACCATTTCTGATTTTT
>JBBYHH010570739.1:0-10737 GCA_038382905.1 Daphne laureola
TGACTTTTCATACTCAGAAACTTGGACATAACAGATAATTTGGTGTACTTATCAGTACACCCCTCATATAAAGGTTGCGACGCAGCACGTAGCATATCAATTAAGTTTTGTGTCTTTTTATTTGACTTTTCGGGTGCAACGTCGACGTCATCAGCATAATTATCCTCAAAATTATTATTATTATTTTGATCGTGAACTCCAAATGGATCGCGGATCATTTTTTCGATAACCACCGAGTTCTTCATTACCCTCAAAAGGATTAACTATAGTACTCGTACTTCTGACATTCGATGATGATGATGATGCTTCATCAAATCGATAACCTTGATAAACACATGGATTAATCTCACGTCGTTCACCATGTCAGTCCCACACATGATAATTTGGTTGAAATCCATTTAACAATAAATGATTGCCAATTATTTCTTGATCATAATAATATCTATTTTTACACTTTCTACAATGGCATTTCACAAACTGTTCACCATTTTCTTGAACAGCGAGAAAAGCATAATCTAAAAATTTCAAAACCCCGGTCTAAACCTCTCACTTATATCATTGGTCCTCTTCTGGAAACGCTCATACATCCGATCACATCCTCCGGTCATTATACAATTCTTATATTGCATCATGAAAAAAATAACAAAACATAATAATAATTAATATATATATATATATATACATGAACAATTCTTATTCTAATCTCTACCATTTTTTTTTTCTAATTAAGGGTGCATAAGTCTTATTGTATTCATAAAATTACTATTAATTAATTCAACTTTTATCTTGTGAATGTATAGAAACTGGTATAATTACATAAATTTCGGCAGTATTTTGCCTTAGTTCCCCATTATACAATTTCTCTAGCATAACGCTTAGAGCAGATATAACGAAGAACATGACGAAATGCATCCGAAATTTATGTAATTCTCACCAATTCTAATACATAGATAAATATAAAAGTTCAAATAAGCGATAGTATTCTTTTATAAACTGTCCAACCGGACAATCCGTGAAAACTCTGCAGAATATATCATTTTACAACAATATTTCAAATTTTGAAATAAAATGTAAAATAATATATTATTAAAAAATTTCATAGATAGGAACTATAGATCAATTAATCTAATTAAATTAATTAAATAAATAAAGTAGAGAAATGATAAAATTATAAAAGACACCAATTAATAAGTATAAAAAAATTAAATTATGACATTTTTTTACCTGAGAGAAATACAACAAAATTAGATGATCGATCTTCAAATCAATATTTCACCGGATGATAATTTTCTCAAAAATTGACAGATCAGAAGCTTAAAATTTTGCAAAGTGTTGAGAGGAGATGAAAAAAATGGTAAGTGTTTGAGTGAAACTGGAGTGTGCTCCGGGGTGGAATTTATAGAACAGAGCTACTACGACCCCATGAGCAGTAACAGGCTGCAATAACAGACTGGTAGGTCAGCCTCATGGAACGTGTGGCATTTGTTGCAGCGTTACTGTGCTTTTGGCCGTAGTAAACATGACCGCCATCATGGATGCGCCACTTCACTGATCGCAGCAGGAGCCGCAATGACGTCCGTCTCCTCCCAGTAGTGGATGCCATATGATGCGCTTCGATAATAATATGATGCTCTTGTTTATGATGACTTTGATGAAATTTTTTCGTTCTATAACACATATAGATGCATTTGATCATGACAATGATGCATTTCACGTGACATTATGATGCTCACCATAACAACATGATGCACTCATCCGACAATGTTGCACTTTGTTCAACTGTCCGCAGTGATGCTCTCGTGCTATCAAATGATGCACTTTGTTACACTAATGATCCACTCTCATTACATTATTATGATCTCATATAAAAACATGATCAAACCCTTATGATGACTTAATAATGCACTATGTGCCACTAGTGATGCACTTCATGAATGATCCACTCCATCCTTAAAAAAATGATGCAATTCCAATGAACTATGATGCAAACATTTTCTTCAACCTTTAAAAATGATGGAGTGCTTAAACTGATGATTTATGTGCTTACAATGATGCTCCATTTGACTAGTATGGTGATCTCAGCACTTCAAATGATGCTCTTCTCTATTGGACAAGATAGTATGATGTCTTCGTTCAAAATGATGGGCTTGGTGTCACGAATGATACTCTTTATTTTACGTATAATGCACTATCTTACATGCATCATTATGATGACTTAATAATGCACTCATTTTCTTCAACCTCTCACGATGATGTATTTGGTGACTATAATCATGCACTCCCATTGCACTATGATGCTCTCCCTTACAAACATGATACACTTGTTCTGATGACTTAATGATGCGCTCGCTTTCTTCAACTTTTCAAAATGATGCATTTGGTGACCAACATGATGCTCTGCGTTTCAAGTATGATGTGTTACCTTACAAACATTACTCATTCTGATGACTTATTGATGCATTCATTTTCTTCAACCTCCCAAAACGATACCTTTGGTTACCACAATGATGCACTCTTGTTGCACTATGATGCTCTCCCTTACAAACATGATGCACTCGTTTTGATGACTTAATGATGCACTCACTTTATTTAACTGTTCAAAATGATGCCCTTGGTGACCCGAGTGATGCTCTCCCTTTCCACTTTGATGTTCTCTCTTACAAACATGATGCTTTTTTCCTCACTAATGATGCATTCCAGCTCACACATGATGCACTTCCTCTCCCGAATGATGAACTCAGACGATACACTCATCCTTCAAAATGATGAACTTCATGCATCAAATGATGCTCTCCATGCATCAAATGATGCACTCCATATGAAATGGTACTTTTGTGGTGCAATGTAATGCTTCTTTCACTGAAATTTTATCTTCTTCCATCTATTTTAGCTGATATTCTTCCGATTCATCATTAATTGGAATTAATTGGCATTATTAACTTTATTTTGATAGCTTTGAGCATTAATTGTTTTCAACTTATGATTACCTATTTTTTATAAACAGGGACATCATAATGAGTTGATGACACAACATTAAGGTATGTAGGCACATCATTAAGGTATGTAGGCGCATCATAATTCTATCATGTACAGGAGGTTGCAGGTTTGGGTCGTGGGACAAATTTGCCTCGTTCAACTCAAGAAATGGCTGGGATTGGAGCGTCAATGACTGAGGAAGCAATTGACTGCTCTGGTGCGGTCGATTGCGGCCTTGATTCGCTGATTTTGTCAGGTCAGATAGTGGGTCATCCGAACGAATTGATGAAGAACGACGAATCTCGAAGCTCAAATGATGAATCACGAAGCTGAAATATGATGATTAACGAAAACAAAAAAGAAATCGGGTGAGGAATTCTGTTCAAAAATCAAATTTGACAATAAAGAAAGGAAGAAGGAAGATAAACGTGAAGAAGGTGAGTTGCGGGGAAGGAATGACATTTTTGAATTTAAATGGAGTTGGGCACAATGAGGCACACTTTAGATTGCGCCACACTCTAGCTTGAACCATAAAATATAATGGAGGACAAAGAGGAGACAATAAAAACGGGGACAACACATCACCTCACAAAAATAATCTTAAGAACCTAACTGATTTGGTGCTGAACTTGTTGAATTTAGTTGTTGCATTTACTGCTTTAAGGGCCTTCAATAGTTTATTTTAATTAAATCAATTTTAATGTTATTAATAAAAAAGGTGTTCGGTTCTAAAATTAAAATGAAATAGCATTAATGGAAAATTCGAGTCTAAGGTTCTTGAACGCCTAGCTAGTTTCTTGTCTGCTAGGGTTTCGACGCGGTTACACCTGCATCGTTTCTCTGATTACCTAGTCGGTGGTTCATTTTGTGTCAGTTGTGGTTACAAACTTATCTTTATGCTTGTGGAATAGGTTTCGACATTGAGATGGAGGAGTTAACTGAAGCATGGATGAAATTCGGATTGACGGAGGCGGGAAAATTTGTTCTTCACGACGATCAAGAAGGCCCATTCATAGAAGAACCCTAGAAATTCTTCCTAGTTGGAACCTTATAGACTAGTCGGCCATTCCAGAATGTGGTTGTACTCAATACAATAAAGGCATTATGAAGGGCTGTAGAGGATGTGGATTTTGAGGCGGTGGATGATAATAGATTCATGTTCATGTTTTTCTACCATGCTGATATTGATAGGGTGCTTGAGGGCTGCCCTTGGACATTTTATAATTATGTGTTGCTTCTTGGAGAGATCTCAGGGGCAGAACAGGTAAGGAAAATTGAGTTGCACACCTCGATTTTCTAGGTCCGCTTATATGGTCTCTCGGTAGGTGCTCTGAGAGAGGATGTGGTTGCGCGTATGGGGAAACATGTAGGGAAAGTGCTTCAATTATGGTTACGAGGTGAGAAACACCGAGGAGGAAGGTACGTTCATGTCCAGGTGGTGGTGGATGTCGACGAACCGCTGGTTCGAGGGGTCATGCTAAGTGTCAAGAACAGTCCACCTGTGTTGATACAAGTTAAATTTGAGCGGATCCCACACTTTTTCCATACATGTGGAAGATTGGGGCATACTTATCGTTATTGTGAGAAGCCTACTCCAGCTGATAGTTCCCCTATGGTAACTTCATGCAAGCATCTCAGTATGCTTCTGCCTAAAGGAAGTTTTCGAGCAAAAAATCTAGCAGCTAGCAAACTCGATCGACGAATACTAATCGACATACCCAAATTTATAACGGAGAAATGACGACTAAAATCGTAAAAAATGCGAAACCGTCATTTGATGTTGTAATTTCATCATTTCAGACTCGTCTGACAGGAACCATACCTTTTTAATGACGGTCTTATGACAAACAGAACCGTCATATGCTGAAAATCTAAAGTGGGGGGGGGGGGGGGAGATTGAAAGTTTTCAAAATATTTTTGAGAGTGTAGTCGGTCATTGTACAGTGATTTTCTGAACAAGTTGTACGATTGAGTCTCTTAATTTATAGTAGAAAACTTTCTCACTCTACCTAAATTCAATCACCCTCATCCCTCTTTCTATCTTCAACTCTCATCCAAAATCCTATCAAATCCGTCTCTCATCTGAAACTTCATCACAAATCCCTTTGATGAAGAACTCCATCAATCATTGTTTAGCCTTCGACCATGCCGACAAAACCCTCCACCTTCACCGATCTTGAACCTGATATCGGCAACTATTCCCACCGGTGATCTCACCTAGCTAGCCTTACCCCTGACCAGATAATCATCGACTCGTTGTATAGCCGCTGAGAGCTAGAGTTACCTATAGATGTTAATAAGTGTGTTTCCTATAGCCCTTAATTCTTATAAACTGAAGTCCTCTCCATTTTAGCAGATTCTAGAACACAGGACAACTCGAGCTAGCGGAATTGAGGACCATGGGCTAAAGCGGGAAGAAGCAGCAGCAGTAAAAAGAGTTTGGAATTTGGAGAGCAGCGAGTTGGAATCGATTTCATCTTTCAACAAGTCTTTTAGATGAACTTGCCTAGTTGCTTGTTACGAGAAGCGTAGGTTTTAGTTTTTTAGCTTTCATTTTGTTTTTCTGAGATTTACACTCTTTGTGGAATATGATGCAATTGATTCTTAGTTTTGCTTGTCTCATAGACTTATGTTTGCTTCAGTTAATTCGTCTACCTCTTAGATCTAGATATGATTTTGAACAGTTTCATGTTCTTGACAATGAAAGATCTCAGATCTGGATCTCAAATCTAGATCTGTTTTTGTATTATTATTTTTTAATCCGTGTTTGTGCTATGACGACTTTTCCAGTTATAAGTCAGTAATACGTTATGACGGCTTACACAGTCATCTCCAAGCATGACGTTAAAAAACATAATGAAAAAAATTGCAGACCACCCCGTCATAGATATGACGGACAATAGCAAGTATGACCCTCATAAGTTCGGTTCAACTACGCAGTGAGTGGGAATGTCAATGCTATTGGTTTGAAGGGAGAGGGTGGAAAGAAGGAGGTAGCTCACCAAATTACCTTTGAGAGTGAACAGACCAACGGGGAGGAGGAAAGAGATCATGATGAAGAAGGTATAAGAGTGTTCAAAGGACAAAGGTGCATATATCTGATTCTATTGGGATGCAAAAGCATAAAATCACTAAGGAAGTGGTGGAGGATTTAGATCAACCAAATAATGAGTAAAGCGAGAGTGATTTAATGCCTCTATTGGAGGATATTCCTGAAGAAGAGATGAAGATGGTTAAAAACAACTTGTCAGCTCATAAGTTTGTTATAGAGGTTGGAGACAGCTGAGAGATGAAAACGAATGAGTTCGTGTAGGCTACAACGGTTGAAAAATGAAAGGACATGTATGAAAACCATCTGGCAAACACCCTGACGGAATCGACTCAACTGACATCTAACAAGGGAGGTGGTGAGGAGGCTCGGACTAAAGGAGCAAAATGGAGAAGACAAGAGCGCAAACAGGGTCGACTGGGAAGCGGGGAGCTAGGGTTGGTGGGAATGAGGGAGGTGGGGGGGAATTGTGGACTAGAGGACCCTATAGACATTGATTTTAAGGAAAAGAAATCGTGACTCATTGATTTATTCAGAGAAGAATTTGACAACATTACTACATCGATGGTGCTTGCGGAGCAGGACCACCGAGACCAATGAGTTCCATGTTTTTGAACTGCCGAGGATTGGGAGGTACCCGATCAGTTCATACATTAAAGAACCTCTTATAGAGGGAAGAGATGAATGTGGTCTTCCTCTGTGAGACATGGCTTTCAAGGGAGCGAATGGAGAAGGTGAAGAAACTGTGTGGTTTTCCTAGCATGTTTTTAGTAAGTAGTGTGGGCAAATCAGGAGGGATAGCTTTATTGTGGGATCAAGACAAGGATTTGAAGTTACTCAATTTTTTTGATAGGCATATTGATGTTCAGGTTTTTCAGAAAGGAGGTGGTAGAAAGTGGCAACTTACAGGGATTTATGGCATGGCAGAACAGCAAAGGTGGAAGGAGACGTGCCAGCTTTTGAGGGAATTAAGGTAGAGAAGCGCGCTTCCATGGCTGTGCGGAGGAGATTTTAATGAATTTGTTTTTGCTTATGAGAAACAAGGTGGCGCGTATCGAGATGCTAGATTAATTATGGATTTTGGAGATTGCTTGCTAGATTGTGAGTTGGAGGACTTAGGCTATGCATGGACTAAATTTACTTGGTTAAGACGACGAGTGGGGGGCGAGGTTGTTTGGTGTCACTTAGACCGTGCAGTTGCATCGCTCAATTACTGTGAGATGTTTCCTCTCTATCAGGTTCGACACGTTACAATTTCTTTATCAGATCACATGGCTTTGAATCTCAGATTATCAGCTCGCGCAAATCGTAAAAAGAGGAGGAAAAGCTTCAGGTTCGAGAATGCTTGGCTTCGTACAAATAATTGTCCAGTTGTTATAACCTCATCTTGGTATAATCCAAACATTCAGCAGGGTGATGTTGTGAATAAAATCAAGAGCACTTCTCAGGCACTTATGCTTGGAACCATAAAGAATTTGTTCAGATTGGTACGAAAATAAAAGCAATTGAAGCTACAATTGAGCGGATGCAGCTATTATTGGCAACACATGAAAATTTTGATGAAGTCAATGACACAGAGAGGATCTTTTAGAGTGGCTACATAGGGAAGAAATTTCAAGGAAGCAACACTCGCGTATTAATTGGCTTTGTGAGGGTGATAAGGATACTTGTTTCTTTAGTTCATATGCCTCAGCGCGGAGACGCACAAAAAATATTGCTAGGATAAAGAAGGACGATGGGAGTGGATGGAGGATGAGCAAGAAATCGCATTGATAGCCTCCAACTATTTTCTAAATTTATTTTCAGGCCCTAATGTTTTAGATCATCATATTATGTCACTACTCTCTGAAAGGCGCATTGATCAACATCAAATTGACTTTCTTGGGAAGGAATACACAACTCAACATATTTATGAGGCACTTGGAAAATGCATCCGTCGAAGGCTCCCAGACCGGACGGTTTTAAAACGGGTTTCTATCAGAGGTTCTTTTCACAAATTAATCCTGACATTATTTATTTGTGCTTACATGTTTTAAATGGCAGGAGGTCAGTCTGGGAAATTAATGAGACAAACATTGTGTTAATTCCAAAGATCAATAGTCCCGAGATGATGAAGCATTATCAAAAAATTAGTCTCTGCAACGTGTTGTACACAATTATTTCTAAGACAATTGCATTGCGGTTGAAGACAGTTCTACCAGTATTATATCTGACGAGCCCAGTGTGTTCATTCAGGGGTGGCTTATCAATGATAATATAATTATTGGTTATGAAATGCTCCACAAGGTTAGGGGAAGAGGCAAGGGTATCAAGGCGGTTGTGCTTTAAAATTGGATATGTCTAAAGCCTATGATAGAGTAAGCTGGAGTTTCTTGAGGCGAATGATGCGGAAGATGCATATATTGGTGAAAGTGATTGATACAATTATGGATTGCATTTTGTCTGTTCGGCATTCTATTATCATTAATGGTCAGCAACAAGGGAGGTTCACCCGCAACGCGATTTATGTTAAGGAGGCCATTTATCTCCCTATTTCTCTTATCTACTCTGAAGCACTTTCTCTTCTTCTCAAGAGCGGACATAGCAATGGGATGTTATCTAGAGTTACGACAAGCAGTAATGGCCCAAGTGTTAATTTTCTCTTTGTCGATGACAGTCTTGTATTCTGTAGCACACAACAGAGAGAAGTGATTTGTTTAAGAAATGTCTTGCAACAATATGAGATAGTCTCTAGCCTGAGTATTAATTTTGAAAAATCAGGCCTATTCTTCAGCCCCAACACCCGTCATTCAGATCGTGCATAGTTTATGCGTACTATTGGAGTTAGCGAGTGCTTAAGTGTTGAACGCTATCTAGGCTTCCCTACTTACATCGATAGGAGAAAAAATGTTCTTTTTGGTACATAAAGGACAAAATTGGGGAGCGGACTAATAATTGGTATGCCATGACCGTTTCTCAAGTTGGTAACGAAATTTTGATCAAATCTGTTAGACAACCTATCCCTACTTACGCAATGAGTATTTTTAAGATTCCCCCTCATCTTGCCAGGAATTTGAAGTCTTGATGAACACATTTTTCTAGAACCATGGCAAGGATAGAAGAGGAATGAATTAGATGCGTTGGAATTGGCTCACTCTAAGCAAAGAGGAAGGCGGCTAGGGGTTTCGAGACCTCTCCCTTTTTAACTTGGTAATGCTCGCCAATCAGGGTTGGATATTAATTAAGATCCCTCATCTTTATGCTCCAAAGTACTAAAAGCTAAAGATTTTCCAGCATCATGTTTTTTGGAAGCAGCGGATAATGAAAATTCATCTTTTATTTGGAAGAGTCTTTTACAAGGGAGGGATATCCTAGTGTTGGGACTTTGGTGGAGAATTAGGCGTGGAGATAGTGTTCATATCTGGGGAGACCCTTAGCTCCCAGGTGGTGATTTATTCATACCATCTACTACCCCACATCTTATTAACACTAATCCATGGTAAGCACTCTTTTTGCAGATGATGGTAGAAGTTGGAATGAGCGGTTGATTAGACAGATTTTAGCCATGAAGATGGTGATTTAATCATGCGTTTACCACTTACTTGTCATGACTCAGAGGATAAGCTAGTGTGACATTTTAATGGCCATGGAGAGTATACAGTCCGGAGTGGATATCAAGCATACAAGCAAGTTCAAATTTTTTATTCGGGAAACATTGGGAGTCAGGATCATCTTTGGAAGGAAATACGGCAAGTGCCATTTTGAACAAGCACAAAAATGAATTGTGGTGTGCAACTCATGAGGTTCTTTCGACACGAGTTAATTTGCAGAACTGGAATAACTCGGATTTGAATCTCTGTCCTATGTGCAGCGAACACCCTGGAACTACAATCCATATATTACAAGATTGTATTCATGCAGCGGCGGTGCAGGGAGTTTACGCGTGAAGTATGGTCTTGAATGGTGCTGACGTAAAAAGCAGGGAGTGCTTCATGCGTATTAAAGCTATTCTAACTAATGAGAACTTGATCAAATTCTCCCTTTGTGCAGGTAATTTATAGAAATCGAAGGGTGTATGACTAAGAATTATGGACATTACCTTACACCCTTTGGCTTCTTCATCAGCAATAGGTAGAAGTTAGATGTGCTCCGATTATGGAGGTTCCAAGTCACCAAGGGACACGATGGTTAAAGTATACGGAGGGCTCACTTAAAGTGAAACTTGATGCAATCGTCAGCCGGGAGGCGTGGATCGGAGCAGGTGTCGCACGAAATGTGCATGGGGTTGTTGTTGGGACATTGATTGGCGGTTATGATTATTACCGTTTGGTAATTAAGAGGGAGGGAACTGTTTTGGGTTTTCCCTTTTTTGTTACTTCAAGTGGAAGTCGCTTTTACTTCACTATTTTGCTCTGAGTTATTCCAGTGAACCTTATGCGATTTGTGATTTTGGTGATGTTGATTTACTCGTTCGACGATCTCTTAGTGTTTGTTTGTCGTTGCTCTACTATCGTCGCCTTTATTTGAAAGGTAAGTTATGTATTTTGCCTGGTAATGTGTCGAAAATCGAACAAACAAATAATATTTATATTGCCCAACTCTCCCTCAAATGTAAGGTTACAGATGTAGTAGAGTGAGTGAGATCGAACCCAAGGAAATTGATTATAATTAATGACAAGAAGTTAAAAGTAGTATTTTTGGTGTTTTTATATGTATTTGAACAATCAGGATAT
>JBBYHH010570850.1:0-10737 GCA_038382905.1 Daphne laureola
ATTTCTACGATGCACTGATGCCGATTAGCTAGAACCCTAAAAACAAAGCGCCCAAATCGACCGAATTGAATCACTCTTTGTAAATCCTCTTCTCCCGTTTCCAACCCTAACCCTAACCCCCAATTTATTTCGATGACCGATTTAAGCGGCAAACAAAACGTTCATCTGCTTTAGCCAGCCTTGGGAGAAGTTTTATCCACGTTGGATGTCATTCACCACCAAAGTTCATACATGGACCAATCGTGACGGCAGAAGGGCGCCGTCTGGTCAAACAATGGTAAATATGAACCAACAAACGTTGAGAGTGGTAATATTATACCACCAAACCAAAGACAATGCTAATAAGAGACTGTTTTTAAAAGGAGTGGTAAAAAAGTGTCAATAACAAAACATTGATGGAAAATTTGGACATTTTCCCAAAAACTGTTGTCAAACACATACATAGTGACGTTTATCAATTAAATTAAAATGTATAATAATTTCACAAGCTATTATCACACAATTTAACTAAACCAATGAGTATACAACTTTGGAACAAACCACAATTAGTATCAAACCTTGGGAGGCTTAGAGTAAAATTTCAGAAAATAAAATGGATTTGAAAAACTGAACCATTAGTTCTACTGATTTTGTCTGGTTCTATCGGTTTTGACCGGTACTTAACATAATAAATATGAGGGTGTAAGTGAGACACTTAATCCGTACCCAAAATATCTGGTTAGGGTCGGATTAGGAGGGATAAGCGCCGTCGACTGACACTAACTCGACCCTAACCTGAATTTTAGGCATAATTCAGGTTGATGCGGGTTTAACCCGAAATTCCGTGGCATTGTCCGAAATTTTAGAATCTACTACCTAGTCAACCCAAATTACCCAGCCTACCAGTTTTCAACCCATTATCCTAGCTTAGTAGCCTAAAGCCCAATCTAGACTCCCTAATTTTTAAATCCTTAACCGATTGATGGTCTTGTCTCTCACACTTAGTAGCATATTCTCTCTCACCAATCGACAAGCTCATTCACTTAACATCTCGCTCACATACTCACGACTCATCGAGCTTGTCTCCTCTCATTAGTCCTCGCCCTTGTCTTCGTCTCAAGACTTGCGACCAACACCATCTACTTGACAACACTCCAGCTCACTAGGCTACTCGTTGCTATTGAGATCGACCTTAGCAACCAGACCACTCGTTGCCGGCTTTTACTGTCGTTGTCGACCTTTGCCTTAGTGTCATACTTTGTCCACTCACAAACTTCTCATTCCCTTCGAGGGATTTAACTTCTATGCAGTGCACTACATGGTGTTGTCCATGTGAATGATTGACACATTACTTTCGTAGATAAGTTTCTATGATTGTCGGTGTATTTGTCAATCATTCACATGAACAACATCATGTGATGACAACAGAGAAGCTAAATCCCCCTTCAGGCTTCATCTAAGTATCTCTTCCAAGGGTCTAATTGACATCTAGATCTAAAGGGTCATGGTGGGTTAGCGGAGCTCAAGGCTAGAGATAGGACTCAGAGTCAAGAAGAACATTGGGAAAAAAGCACATGAAATCTGAGACTCACCTTTGAAATCCAATCTTGACCCAAAAATTCCAGATTAAGGTTGACGTAACCCGATTAACAATTATGGTTGAGTTCGACTAAGAGTAATGTGGTAATTAGGGCCAACCCGACTTTAGTTATACCCTATTTAAAACTGAAAAACGAACCAACTGATCAATCGATTCATTATCTAACCGATTTGACCAGCCAATCTGGTCCGGTTTCCTCAAGAATGGATAGGTAACCATGTACTATTATTTTGGTGGCGAGAGGAGAGCCATGAGATGAAATGCGTGCACTACACTACACTACACTAAAGCCGGGCCCAAGCAAGTAACTCCTCCAAACGCGTCTTTACTACTACGACTACTATACTAGCTATTAATGGACTAATATTACTAATGGAGTACGTATTTCTTTAAGATTAATTAATTGATTAATTAATTAATTAATTCTATATTTTCAATTTAAATTAAAAGTAAATGAAACGGAACGAACGGCATTTCGAAAAAACCACAAATCTCGCAGACACGCTCGCCCATATGACTCCTTTCGCTGACCCTCTCCGTCCGTCTTCCTCTATATAATTTCATGATTCCCCCAATATTCTCTCAACTTAATTTCAACACTTTGAATTTCATCTCATTTCCGCTTTCTTTCTACAAATCCAATGGGAAACTACGCCTCTTGTACTCTCCCCACACCGCTCATCAAGTCCGGCAGGGCGGCGCGCGTCGTCTTTCCCGGCGGCGAGATTCGCCAGTTCCGGGAAAGGGTTAAGGCGGCGGAGCTCATGTTAGACTGCCCCAGTTTTTTCGTCACCAATTCCAGATCGCTCCACATCGGACGCAGGTTCTCGCCGCTCACCGCCGACGAGGAACTCGAGTTCGGGAACGTCTATATCATGTTTCCGATGAAGCGAGTCAATGCGGTCGTCGCCGCAGCCGACATGGCGATGCTTTTCATGGCGGCTAACTCAGCCGCCAAGCGAATCTCCGGAGATAAAGCCAGGGTTCAGCCGGAAAACAGCGCTGCCGACGACGGAAGTGAACAAGAGGGGGCGGCGCCGCTGAGATTGAGATCGGATGGGCAGCAGCTGGAAGAGGGGTTCGCCGCCGCTGAGATTAATTTCAGGCTAAGCGTGTGCCGATCGAGGAAGCCGTCTTTGGCGACCATAAAAGAGGAACCGATAAGCTCCAGATGAATTTTT
Organism: Daphne laureola; assembly: GCA_038382905.1. Taxonomy (NCBI): domain Eukaryota; kingdom Viridiplantae; phylum Streptophyta; class Magnoliopsida; order Malvales; family Thymelaeaceae; genus Daphne; species Daphne laureola. The sequence continues at coordinate 2,761 of JBBYHH010570850.1, forward strand.
TTTTTATCTCCATTAATTGAAGAAGAGTAGAGTAATTAGCTTAGTTACTACTCCAAATACGGTAGTTAATTCTTGTGATGATCCCTTGTCTATAAATCTCTTCATTTGCTTTGCTCCCAAGGTTAAATGAAAAGCATGGTATTGGTATTCATTTTGGTGGAAATGCTATGGAAAAGCAGACAAAAATTCATATGGCATTTGGATGATTAAAGTTGTGACATGGAAAGTTTACTGCATTTGTTTGTGGATAAAATATACTCCCACTCAAAAAATTTGCAATTTTCAATATTTAATCTATTATTATCATTTTATTTTTATGTCATTTTGAGTTTTAATTTTGAAGTTTAAATATTTAATAAAAAATTGATGTTTCTATATTTATAAAGATATTTTTTATAATTTTTTTTTTATAAAAAAAAATATAAATAAATTAAAGTAAATATTAAAAGAAAAATCTGAACATTGCGAAATAATTTGTGGAACGGAAGGAGTAACAGTTTGCAATCAGGTAACGGTGTTTAAAATCAGGTATCCAATTACTCTTGTCGCAAAATTTGGAAATAAGTTACACCAGTATTTAAGGCTACCTCCGTTTCACAACATTTAACTTCACGTTTTTTATATTTTTCTTTAGCAGAGAGTATACCTTTTTTAATTAGTAGAACATAATTATCATTCATTCATATATAAAAGATTCGTATTGGAGTACAATTTAAAATGATGCAAAATTAAAATAATAACTGTTTAAAAGGAAATATGCAGGACTTTTAAGATGGATGGAGTATATGACTTCTAAGGATTTTATTTAAAATCGCGAGATTATTAAACATAAATGATAATTTTACGTTATAGACATGTTACATTGAAAAAATCAACCAATAATGATACTAAAAATTCATCAAAATCTTAAGTTTGGAGAATAGGGATCAGTAGAATGTTTCTGCCTTGCTTGGGTCTCATTTAGGGACTAATTCAACACACAGAGTACCTGTACATCCCTCCCTACTTACCGAGAAATACATGTACCACAAACAAATCAAGATTTTCTTTTTGTGATGGGAGCAGAATGGAAATGTTTTCTGCAGGGGAAAAAAAAGACTTGAGAATATATTCACTTAGCAACAGTTCATCTGAGTTTACACCAACACTCTACAATTTAGTGGTCTAGAAATCTAGAGCATGTTTACTGGACAGCTTTACAGGGGGAAATTACCTACAGGCAGGGCAGGTCATCAAGATTTTGACACAAACCATTGTCCAACACCAGCAGCAGCTTACATGTCCATGTCATGAAAAAGTTCCTCATCTTCCTCGTATGTTAAGTTGTCAATAGCAAATCCATCAGTCAATAAGTTGCTGGATAAGAATTGAACACAGTACCAACTAATTAGCGGAAACCTACGGAAAGTGATTAATACAGCCTCGTGCACTTTTCCTAGATAATTAGATACTGATAGCCATACTGGACAGACCTTAAACAGCAGAAATGGAAGCTCACAACACGTTTTAGTTTCCTGTTATAGAAGAAAAAAGTGAAGGACCATCTGCAGAATGAAGTAAAAAGGAGAGATTAATACAAAATGATGGTATACTTGGAAAAACATCAAGCTACTAATGAAGCTGTAATTGAGGCATACATTGCTCCTTTCTCTAGGAAAGGGTCTGCATCTGAATCTGGACTGTAGCTGTAAATTTCACACTCTGAAAGTTTCACCACCTGTAAAACAGGACATCATGAAAGCTAATTTCTCCATTTGGAAGAACCAGGAGAAAGGAAAAGTTCTTCATAAAAAAGGTAAGAGAAAAGAAGAAGACTCACCTCATCTAGAGCCTCAGACACAGTCTCCAGAAAAGAGCTTCCCTCATTTCTCTCAGCCCATTCCTGCGGATTCATGCAAATCCATTTTGCATATAAACCATCTAATCATAGAAGACCTTTTCCAGTGCAGGACCATTTGGATAAAAGATAGTGACACGAAGTAGTGATTTTGCACTTTAAGCAATGACCGAGAAAAAGGTAACTATAACTAGCCATATGATCTTTGACATTTAAGGCACGATTGTACACATATCTTCCCCCATCATAATGGGACACATATACAATAAAGAATCTCCATTTAGCGTGCACAACATCTGTTTTGAGGAAAGTAGGATTGTAAACCAGAGACAACATACATAATATGAGGTTGATCAATGCAAGGCTATGCATTCTAACAAGAAGCGCAATAAGCATACATCAGGACTTGATGACATCTATTACCTTCGATGGCTCAAACATGTAGCTGTCAAAGATCTGGCTAAGAGAATCCACAGTTTCCTCAGTGAAAAACTGGTGTGCTTTAACCGCACTGGATTGCATAAAAACCGTTAAACATCATCGAATAAGGAAACCACATTAAAAAAGGACAAAATGCTCGACCAACCACCAAATAGGCAGACAGGGATAAAATCAGACGCAGGTGAATAATGCAAAGCATCCGGATATTAGATTTGGGAAATGGAGAGACTTGAACTCTCAGCTCTTCCTAGAGCAACAGCGATACAACTGTCTGTCAAACCATCTGACAACACTCCCAATGTAGCCAAAGAAGGACTATATTGGGTTGCCACGTCGATCAAACTACATGACTGTGGCATTACCCATAATCCTCCCCGTAGGCTATCACAACATTTGTGGTAGATGCATGTAATGCAACGAGGACACAGGGATACCTGAAATCATAGTCTGGGAACATGTGCGAAAGAGTAAGCACCAGGTAGATCAGCGTCTTGCGACTGAAAATATGCATTAAAAAATCTAGCTTAAACAAGTTAGAGAAAGAGGACCAAAACAATTTGAACTGAAAGTCAATATTCCGAACCTTGACCGGCTCAAGAGATATTCAGCTGGTGAAGAGGAATCAGTGTCAGAAGATTTTCCGAGATTGTCAAGTATCTGCAGAGAGAGAGAGAGAGAGAGAGAGAGAGAGAGACGGGTACCAATTATTTTATTCCATAAAATGACAATAACCAAACAGATACAGAATTTTCTTGAACCCTAAGAGCATAAAGGAAACGTAAAATGTAATTAAATGCACATAATGAGCTTACCTCATTTTCCAAACTCAGGGATAGTTTTTTGTCAGTCCCTGTGTGTTTGCCTAAGAGAAAGACAGAAAGCATAATCAATGATAAGCATTTACCATTGCAGCAACACATCCTACCTGCTACAGTAAGAGAATATGAGGAAAAAGAAACAAGCATAGAAGCATAAACTACTGAACTTTCTGACATAATAAAAAGGAACAAAGGCACATGAACTGTGTATTTTAAGTAACAAGAGTGGCCAAAAGAAATCTTTATTAAATTTAACAGCATAAAGACCAGGACAGGCAAGATGGGATCTCAAACTGGCAAACAGAGCAGTAATATTTAAGTCATAATCACAGCTCGTAATCCTCAGCTTACACGAGTATGCTTCGAGACATCCTTTGAAGGTTCGTTCTCCAAGGTTCAAATGACTCAAGAAATCATTAATTCTGACAAACACGACATTGGAGGGAAAAACACAAAAACAAAAATCAACAAACATTTCCAAGTGAGAATTCAACCATGGGAACGATATAAGAGCAAAACTTAACAAAAACCTTAAAAACAAAAATCCTACCTGTCTAAAGGAGTGTATTCCAAGAACTTCATACTGAATAAATCAAATCCAGAGCGGTAACAAGAGCTAAGCCAATCCGTAAGACCACTAGAGATAGTAACGAAGAGCAAAGGGCATACAATTATAAGATCTTCCTTCCACGTATTATACATGCATGAAGAACAGAATGATGAAATTTCGTAGGTAATTCCACTAATCAGCGGACTAATTCTACAAAGCAAATGAGGTAAACAATGTTCGACGAGAGAGAACAGTCGTCAACGGAAGCACCTCTAATTCTGGCACAGACGAATGAGAAGCAAAGATTGAGACAATAAATCAGATGTTTACATACCTTTGCGCGGATACGAATCAGAGTTCGAATTTCACGATCTATTCGCAGGTTACAACTAACAGATCACATTGGGCATATAAAATTAGAAAGAAAGAACCCTAAATTCGAATATTCGAGTCGATTTGGTTCCCAATTTGTGATTGGTTATTTTGAAATCAGAGAGCTTCTGTCCTTATCTTTTCTTCTCCTTTGATATGGGTTTCTACAGACCCACAAATAAGTTCTGGATCTCAGGTGACTTGGCCCAAAGGGCTTAATCGAGGAACAAATTCGATGAATGAATGAACGAAAACACAAATAAAATTAGGGATTACAGTGAGTTGTAGTAAATTGTAATTCATGGAGATCACACCGTATATTATTATTATTGATTTAATCCTGAATAAAATCTGCAGATACGTGAAGGTCAATTATTTTATAACCCGTTAGAGTTCGTGGGGATAGAAGTGAATTTGACTCCTCTGCATTGCGGAATTCCATTATCTGCGGATTTACGGATATCCACAACCCATAAGCTCGTTATGCAAAAAAAAAAAAAAAATTAACTAATTACATTTATCTATATTATCTCTTTAGCATTTTTAGCTTGTAGCATAAATTGATATGTTTCTAAATGTTAAGATACTATTATGTACTCCTCCCGTCCTTAAAAAAATAATATATTTCGTTTTTAATATTATGGTAAACTCAATTTTTTATTAGAAATAGTTTATTAAAAAAATTCAAAAAATATATATATATTATTGAATTATATTTTACATATAAATTATTTAACCTCATATATTAAAATGTTGAAGAAATAAAATCTTAAATTAAATTCTGAATATGGTGTTTCTGATTTCTGCGAGTGTTTCTGATTATGTACACCTTCACCATGAATGCAAGTTACAATCTATCCATGCAAGTGTTTCTGATTTCAGCCGAATATGCTCAAGTCTGAATATCAAAAGCTTCTTTTCTGTCCATTTTTTCCTTCTTTCAATAAGTGATAAATTTAGTATGAAGGTTTGAAGGTTTGTTCAAGAAGTTTATGCATGAATTTCCATTTAAGATTTTAGCTACGAGTTCAATATTAACTCTTCAAACACATTCCTATTTTGTTACCTTAGCTTTTCCAGGTCCAGTTCAGAAATCATAAGCTTGCACACTTCAACTCTGCTACTAGTATCAACTCAAGATGGAACTTCGCTCCACCTCGCTTCTTCTCACACACATACATGATACAAAACTGAACCATACATCCTCCTTCCGTCACGCCCTGGTTATCCCTTTTCTTTCACAAATTACATAAGAAACGAGACAATCCGAACAGGACGGTGGGAGCATTTGCGAATCTAAAACAAGATTCATATACCTATACTCCAGTGGATACAATATTGCTTGCTGGTGATAACACTATGCTACTGTTTGGCGTGCTGCGGTTGTTTCCCTCGCTTCCCTTGCCTTTCAAACCCGAGGATAGCTTCGCCTTCCCAAACACTTCCCCACATTTGGGGCGGTTTACAGCGATTATCCATATGACAAGGCAGAGCAGGACTCCTACTGAGATTAGACCCAATCCAGCATTCACTAGCTTCAGATTACGCTCCAGCGGAGGGCAATAGGTTGCGGTAATGTTCTGGAACGTTTCACGGACGAAATTGCAGTTCTGCAGGCTGAGTAGAAGGGGAGTGTAGTGTTCGAGAGCGTAGGACTCGGTCACAGCTGCAATCAGTTGTTCATATGTATCTGGTGTTACCCTACCTACTGTCATACACATTCCAGAAGCTGATACTACACATGTGTACTTCTGCCAAACCTACAACCAACATTGAAGCGCATGGAGTATTATAATTAGTGCACTGTAAAAAAGTTAAACCCGAAAATTGTAAAAACTGGTTTGACACTTACAGCAGATGCATTTACCAAAGAGACCTCATAATCCCCGCACCGACTTTCTTGAAGTTGAGAGTTGAAAGGGTAACATAATGGCGGCATCTGAGGTCCGGATTGATTGTAATAACGAGGGTCGTTTTGAGAAGGATCGATGTTGGCGAAGGTATATATGTAGGTGTTGACAACGTTCACTATACTGTTGATAACTTGTTTGCTCTGCGTTAGACTATGGTTTGTTGTCATCTGATCAACACATGGAAGAATATTGCTCAGAGCAGTCTCTGCTTGAGGATTTGCTACCCATTCATCCATGGCCAAACAAGTGTCCGCAACGGCGCTGCAACAGAGAGGAAGACAGATCAATTAAAACAAGAGCAAATGAAGTCAAAGCTTCAGAAGTTTCCAGATGCAAAAGAAATTTAATTTTCTACTTCAAAAAATGAGTGTTTACATATCCAGATTCTTACTTGTTGAGGATCACAAAAACTCCACAAAGAATGAACGTAACTGCGACTAATAGCCACCCACTGATAATGAATCTGCAAGGAGTTGTATGTAGCATTAGAAGAACTGAAGAACTATTGAATTGCAGAGCACACAGCCAAACACAAAAAGGAAAATAAATATTAAAAAAGAACACCCGAATTAGAACTTACATGTGAATGGCATGTTGATGACCGAGGATGAACAAAACTGCATTAGAACAGTTAACAAGTCTTTAATCAGCCACCAGAATAGGTGCTAAATTATCTCGACACGATAACAGTTGCAGTTTGAAAGTAGTACTACTACTTACCAAGACCAACTAGAGCCAACAGAAGCATCAGTGCTGCAACGGTGATCAGTGCTGATCGTCTGAAACAAATCAAGAGTAGAATCTTTAGCCCTTTTTGGTTCAAACTTACAGTTAAATAATGAGAAAAGTTTATATAGTAGTATTAGACAGCATTTGGGACGTACACAGCGTGAAAGACTTTCTTAATTTTGCCTTCATTGTCACTCGTCTGCTCCATGAGTGTATCTGCTGCATTATTGAGATCCACATTTAGCTTGTCGATGTCATCCATGACATTGGTAGGAAGTAAAATCTGTGCCACTTTTATAGTTTTCGCCAAGGACAGATACTCCGTCACATTTCTCAGAGTTTGTACAGTGTAGTCCGACTGATTGACAACATATTTCAAAGTATGCAGTGCCTCATTGTTAAATTTGTCCTGGCCAACAGAAAGCAGCACGCACCCTGTACTGATCAGTCGAAAACTTCAGGTTAGAGTCGAGTACTCAAGATACTATACCTAAAGAGATCTAAAACTAAGTCAAATAAAATTGTTCTTGGAGTCAGCTAAGCCTAGAAGGGAAACAATGGAAAAGGGACATGGTAACTTGATAAGGCTTAAAGTTAAAACCATTACACGGCAGCAGCTGTGAAGACTACGAGCATGACAAGGCAAATCCTTTGTGCGTACGCAGAGTCTTCTCCTTTAATGGTTATTCTCCATCCACAACAATGGTGGATAAGAAGAACCAAGGCAAAAGAAACGAGCCATAGACCACCAAGAATAAATGCAGCAGCTCCTGTAAATCCAACAGACTGTAGGCACAATGATGAAAACATGAAAATATAAAAAAAGGCGTAAGCACTCGGAAATGTCTTACATATGTTACAAGCACCTCCTCCAGTATAACACATGAACAAATTAATCGAAAATATTACCCCCCAATAATGCCGATTTGTAATATTCCAACCACCATGGTAGTGCCTGAAACCACGAAAAATGTCCGGTCTGTTCGTCCTGTTTTCTGCCAACACTAAGGTGCTGTGAGATAAATCAGGTGAAGGCCCTGGTGCTTGTGCAGCTCCAGATAAAACATTCTTCCACTGGCCCAGATTCTCCTCACCTGCATCCAATACCGAATTCTTTAAACCTCGCCAAACAGAGAATCACAGAACTAAAATAAAAAACTTCAACTTTCACACAGCAAGGCCCAGGCAAATAACTTAATATACTAGTTTGCAACATACTTTTTCTTCCCTTGTAGTACATACACATTAGTCAATCAACCAGAATTTCAACCTTGGCCAAAAGAAGAAAAACAAAACTTCAATCCCACAAGTAGTGTC
>JBBYHH010570961.1:0-10736 GCA_038382905.1 Daphne laureola
GAATCGCGGCTTAGGGTGAGAGAAATGGTGCACTTTTAGAGAGAGAGTAGTGAGAGAATCTGTTTCACGTAAATGACGAAGAAGACGGTGAATATACGTTATGCCAGTGTTTTATACCCAGGTGTCCCGCGGCGATGTTCTGCGCCGCAGCTCCGCCATCGTCGTGCCACATCATTCGCCAGCTGACAGCAACTCATCGCGGCGCATGCCGTGCCAGCACCGCATCGTCGCCGTCCAGCTCGCAACTTTGACAGAATGCAGTCCTGGCGCGCGCCGTTCCAGCGCCGCACCACCGCCGCAGTTTCGTGATTTGAGGCAGTAGGTCATCGCGGTGACCGCCGCCAGCTTGCCGTGCCTCCGCCGCAATGCACGAGCCCAGGCAGAGCCTCCTAACGGCGTATGCCGCCACTCCGCCGTGGCTGCCGTTCAAATCAATTTTATTTCATTTTTCTCTCTCCTCGGCCGTGGTGGTTCCGGTGCAATTTCGTAGGGCTCGGGCCATCTTTTCCCCGACCTTTCGAAGCCCATTCTAACCACGACCATCCCATTTACTATTCCATTGGAGAATCTTTCCTCAAAATCAACCGACCGAACCAATAACTGTACAAAATCTTCACATAAAATCATAAACATTTCTCAACGGAATTCGTATCTTTTCACTGTTCCGATGAAACTCCGTCGGTGGCCGTAACATCAGATCTGGATCAACTGAACATTGGGTGAAAGATTGTCCACAGACTCAATTGCAGGGAGCTCCAGTGCAATAGAGAGGGAAACCTAATGTGCCCCGCGGGTGCGGTGCACCACAAAGTAGCCCAAGACCACAGGTACCACAACAACAACCCCAGCCTCCAACGCAATAGCAGGTAAGGCCAGGACGTGTGTTTCAAATTGAACGTGGTGGAGCAGCCCAGCGAGGGGCATTAGCAGGTACTTTATCTTTAAATGGTGTTAAAGTACGTGCATTGTTTGACATTGGTGCATCTATATCCATTATATCACAGAAGTGTGCATTAACTTTGCAACTTCCTGTGACCTATTTACCTGATGTGTTCCTGGTACGTACCACCGGGAGTCAGTATCTGTTTAGCAATGAGCTTATAAGGGGATGTATGCTGACGGTCGGTGAGCACCAGATATCAACTGATCTATTTCTATTGAATACATCTGAGTACAAAGTAATACTTTGCATGGATTGGCTTTCGAAGAACTCCATACATATCGATTGTTCCAGGCATCATATAGTGGTTTCTGATCAAGTCGTACCACTTTCTGCACCACCAGACATTGCAATTGTGAGGAAAAGCATGGAATTAAAAGTTATAGATTGGATACCTGTTGTTGATGAAGAGGAGTACTATGGGATTAATGATGCGGGTACATGTATGGAATTAGATAAGATTCCAATTGTGAGATACGTTCCGTAGGTTTTTCCTAAAGAACTACCAGGAATACCACCTGAACGGAAAGTAACATTTGAGATATTGTTGCAAGCTGGAACTACTCCCATATCGATTCCTCCTTATCGGATGATGATAGTGGAGATGAATGAGTTGGAAAAGCATCTCGATGAGCTATTGGAAAAGGGATTCATACGACCAAGTACATCACCGTGGGGTGCCCTGGTGTTGTTTGTTAAGAAAAAGGATGGGACACTGCGTTTGTGTATTGATTATCGGAGGCTGAATGCGGTGACAATCATGAACAAGTACTCGTTACTGAGGATTCATGATTTATTTGACCGGCTCCGATGAGCTAAAGTGTTTTCCAAGATTGATTTATGGTCAGGTTATTTCCAAATACGTGTGAAGGAAGAGGATATTCGAAAAACTGCTTTCCACACGCGTTATGGACATTATGAATACATTTTCATGTCATTTGGGCTGACAAATGCACCAGAAGCCTTCATGAATCTGATGAATGAAGTGTTTCGTCCTCATCTGGATAACTTCATGATAGTTTTCATCGATGACATTTTAATTTATTACCCCGATGAAGATTCCCACCAAGGGCACTTGAGGATCGTGCTAGAGACACTATGGAAGAAGCAACTATATGCCAAGTTCTCTAAGTGTGATTTTTTGAAGCGAGAAGTGGTTTTTCTTGGACACATTATTGGAGGAAGTGGAATCTCAGTTGACCCTCAGAAAATCAGGGCAGTATAGGAATGGAGGCGGCCCCGGACAGTGAAAGACATTCAGAGTTTCTTAGGACTAGCTGGCTATTACCGTAGGTTTGTTCCAGCATTTTCAGTTTTGGCCGTACCATTTACTCAATTGACAAGGAAAGGACAAACATTTGTATGGTCGGAAGCATGTGAACGAAGTTTTCAAGAACTCAAGCAAAGATTGACTCAGGCACCGATTATGATTCTTCCAGACCCGGCCCAGCCCTACGTTATTTATACTGATGCATCTGGAACGGGCTTAGGTTGTGTGTTAATGCAGAATCAACAGGTGATTGTTTATGGATCGTGACAGCTGTGACCACATGAGCAAAACTATCCCACACATGATCTGGAACTAGCTGCTATTGTCTATGCCTTAAAGCAATGGAGACATTACCTGCTTGGTAATAAATTCCAGATCTTCACCGATCATAAGAGTTTGAAATATCTGTTCATGCAGAAAGATCTAAATATGCAACAAATAAGGTGGATCAAGTATATGAAATATTATGACTGCAGTATCAAGTACACCGCGGGAAAGGGAAATAGAGTGGCAGATGCGTTGAGTAGAATGTATACAAGAGTGGTTAAGGGTAGAGCTACTGAGAATCGAGCTGAGGATACAGATTTAAAGGCGTTATGGTATAGATGGCAATTCTGGGAACAAGACCAAGTATGCACCTTGACGATTCAGTCATCCTGGTTGGACAACGCTCGGGAAACTCAAATCAAGGATCCAAATTTGACACAGCTATCGGGCGAGAGCAAGGGCACGCTACGTCCGTTCTTTGAGTACAGGCAGGGATTGTTGTACTTCAAAGGACGATTATATGTACCTAATGATGCGGCCCTCAGAGATGAGATTCTCGAGGAAGCTCATAATAGTAGCTTGAACTTTCACCCGGGCAGCCAGAAAATGTATCATGATTTGCGGTCACACTTTTGGTGGTCAGGTATGCGGAAACACATTGCCGCATGCGTGATGAAGTGTACCACATGTCAAAGGGTAAATATTGAACATCAGAAACTGGATGGAACACTTCAGACGTTGCCCATTCCTATTCGTAAGTGGGGTAACGTAATGATGGATTTTCTGATAGGTCTACCCCCTATGAGAGCATGTCATGATGCAATATGGGTTATATTTGATCGGTTGATGAAATATGCTCACTTTTTGCCGATCAAGATGACAGATCCACTGGACAAGCTTTCCCACCTTTATATTAAAGAGAGTGTGTGATTACATGGAGTACCAGACTCCATTGTATCAGACCGAGACCCACGGTTCACCGCACATTTCTGGAATGCATTTCACAAGGCGTTCGACACACGGTTACATCTAAGTACGACTTATCATCCTCAGACTGATGGACAGTCAGAATGAGTGATACAGATTGTGGAAGATATGTTGAGAAGTTGTGCCATTGACTTTGGTGGCGATTAGGATCAACACTTGCTATTGATAGAGTTTTCATACAACAATAGTTATCAAAGCACCATCAAAATGGCACCGTGCGAAGCTTTATATGGACGAAGGTGTATGACACCCCACTGTTGGTCCGAACCGTCAGAAAAAAATGAATTAGGTCCTGTAGTTATTGAAGAAACCACTAGAAAGATTAAAAAGATTCAAGCATGGATGAAAGATGTGAATGATCATACCACTTCATACATGAACAAGCGGCACCTTGACTTGGAATTTGAAGTAGGTGACAAAGCGTGGTTGAAGGTAGCTCCGATCAAGGGTACAGTCAGATTCGGGCAAAGGAGTAAATGGGCCCCGAGGTACATTGGCCCATATGAAATTATAGAGCGAATCGGCAAAGTGGCTTATCGATTGGCACTACCATCAAGTATGTCAGCTGTCCACAATGTCTTTCGCGTAAGCATGTTAAAGAAATGTATTTTAGACCCTATGCAAACTATTCTCGTGAAAGAAATACAGCTGGAACCTGATCTATCATACCAAGAAGTGTCAATCGCTCTGTTGGAAAAAGATACTCGAAAGCTCAGGAACAAGATAATTCCCATGGTTAAAGTTCAATGGTCTCATCATTCTGACCGGGAAGCAACTTTGGAAACGGAAAGGGATATGATTGACCGCTACCCCCAAGAATATCAAAGGTTGAAAGAACTCTTGGAGGGCCAAGAGTCTTAAGTGTGGGAGAATGTTACAGCCACCATAGTTCGGCAATGATTCTCCGGCGTATAGTGGCCGACAGTCAAGTCATTCCATTCATCGAAGCCTGAATGAAAAGATTAAGGTACGTGGGTGATTGTTAATTTCTGAGTTTGAATTGCATTTTAGGGTTTCTTAATTCGTGATATTGATTGTTGGATTAAATGGGTTGATGGATAATTTGGTTTTGAGTGTTTTGGTTAAGTGTTAGTGGGAGAAACAGGTTTTACAGGTTCAGGTGGTCCAGGTGAACCCCGGGCGATGCATTCCAAATGGCGGGCGATCACCTAAGGTTCGAACCTGGAAGAAGGAAATGGGCAGGCACCCAGGCGAGCCACGGGTGACTCACCATAAGGAGCGGGCGATCACCTGCATTTCATGAAAGGCCCAAGATAGGGGCTCGGGCGATCACTGGGCGAGTGGAACGTCATGACGGGTGATCGCCTGACTCCCAAAATGTGAAGAACAGGGGCATAGGCGAGTGGCGGGCGACTGGACTCAAGTTTCGGGTGATCGCCCAACACTCCTGGACACAAAAATCTGTTGGGTTTTAAACCCGAAAAAAGTGAGAAAAATATTTCTCTCATTCATCTTCAACCTCCAACCTGTGGAGCTCGACCCCAACCCTTCCGAACTCCCAAATCCTCCATTCTTGAGTGAAAATTGAAGGAGAATATCATCTCATGTGATATTTTCAACTAAAGTGAAGATTCTACGAAGTTTAACTCAAATCATTTACTGATTTGGTGAATTTCAAAAAATTGGGTAAGAATCTAAGGTTGATATTTCTAAGATTTCTTGGTGTATTTGAAGTGGTAAACATGTTCTAATGATGAATTGGAGCTAGGAACATGTTTTACTTCATCAATTTCCCATGAATTCAGCAATTTGAATTCTAGGGTTCATGAATAGTGTTGGGGGAATTTTAGAGAATTATTAAATTGAGTTCAAATTAGTGTTATTGGGTATATTTGGAGCAATATTAATACTTGGAATATTATCCAATTATTGCTAGATCATATACCTAAGGCAAAATTCATAGAAATTAGTGGAGGTTGGAAGTGCCAGATTTTGATGAATTGTTGATTCAGTTATGCTTGGATAATGATTCTAAGAAACTTTAATAGTTGGAGTGAGTTTCAAATCATTGTGTATAGTGAAGTTATGGATTAAATCTAAAATTGGATATTTATGTGAAATGATGAAATGTGAAGGGAAAGTGCAATGATTATCCATGGATGATCTTAGAATAGGACATTAAGCATGCATGTGAAGTTACAAAGGAATTGATTAAGGTTTGGCGAACTTTGGAAATATGGGTCAAAAGTGGAAACAAGGTTTATATAGAGTTTACGTTATGGAAAGTGAAATGTTAGTGTATGGATGATAATGTACTTGGGTATATTACTTATGTGTGAAATGTCATTGAAAAGGGTAGGAAACAATTGGTGTATGAAATTGGCATAAAAGGGAAAGGATTTTAGAACGTGATTGAACAAGAGGACGTATTGCTATTGCTTCTAGGTAACGGTTCAACCTTCTTAAATGTGTATTAAGGTAATGCTTAGGGCCATTTCAGTTGGTTGAGATCATTCTTAGACTAGTGGTGGGGTCTATGACTGGTTCCATGGTAGCGGTAAAGGTGTGCAAGTACACGGATAATGCAACGGTTCTGTGAGTCTATGTGACCACCGAACCAAGTGTCTCTGATATAGTGCCACCGATTGTATTGGAATGTGTCATGGTTCATGAGTCTACGTGACTCGAACTAACTGCTTGTGACACAGTGTGTCGTGGTTCTATGAGTTAACATGACCACGGAACCATCTGTTTGTGACACAGATTCTATTACTGATTGATTGATTGATTGGCGATAGTTAAAGGGTCTTAGGCCTTCGCTAGTACCATGCGTACTGATTATGTAGGAGACTCCCTGTGGTATGAAAGAGGACAATGGGAGGCCATCGTGGTGTGTGGGATGGAATTGTGAAGTGTACTTTGGTACATCATAGTGAAGGGAATCGAGCATTGCATTCATATTATTACATATATATCTATTATACTGACATTGTCATTGCAGGTGAAACGTGAAGGAAACCTTTATTTCTACCTACACCCTTACTGAGTTATCTAGGGAACTCACCCCCCTTACTTTCATATATTTCAGGAGCATCTGATTCTGGGCCCGCGGAGTAGTACCCTGTTTGGCCAATAGTGATTTTGTACCTCAGGTACATTAGCTCCTCAAGTGATTGTATAGTATAATTGAAATAACGGGACCGAGGGGTGAACCGAGGGGAAACCGCAAAGAGTTTAAAATGTAAAGTTAGTGAAAGGAAAAGGTTAAATGGGAAGTAATAACACATTGTGAAATGGAAATTGGGTTATGGGTATTGATTATTGATTCTCTGATCGAGTATATGGAAAATGTTACTAACAGTTTAATCCTTCTGTGTATTGCATCGCAGCTAGCAGCTGCAGCAGTTGATTCAGGCTACCTGTCGGATACTAGTTGACCCGACACCCGGACATTATATGTATATCCTGTTAGCTATGTTAGAAAACTCTGTAGCGTAGTATGCACGATCATATAGACATGGAAGTTCTGAAAGGGAAATATTCATGTAGTGACTATTGAATTCTGAGATTGTGTATTCAGAGTGAATGTTGGAATGCATGTTATGAATGATTATTTTATCGGGAAGTGCTTGCCCGAGGCAGCCTTCTTTCGGAGTATCTGGCCTGAGCGGAGCTCAGTATATCTGTTATTGTTGTAAAATTTTGAAATACAGGGAAAAGGAAAGCAGAGATTCTGTTTGTTGAACTTCGTAAACAGGGACCTGAAAAGTGGTTTAAACCCACATATTACCTACGCAATACAGGAAGGATCGTTTAGTTCACCGCCGCCCTTCCGACCCTGCGTCCGCTTCCCGCCGGGCCGTGTAGTGAGGGGGTTGGTGGTGACACATATCATACATTTGCATATCATTATCCATGAAATATTAGGACTGTATAAACTGTTAGATCATTGCACGATAACCTTTTATGCAGGTGTTTTTAAATAAATTTTTCGTAAGCTTTACTTAGCCCTTTACTGAGTACCTCTCGAGGACTCACCCCCATTACTTAACATTTTCAGGAGATCCCAGAAAGCGACCAGCGGAGTAGTCTGCCTGGTCGCAGTTATATTTTGGTTTCCGGAGGTATGTGTATAACCCTTAATTGTGGTTTATAAATCATTTAGGGGGTAGTCTCTATAGAGGCGTTATAATAGTATTTTTGTATATGGATAAGCACCATTATCTCAGACTAACGGTTAAACTTCATTGTTGTGCTTTAGCCGTAGTAGCAGTGTACCTGGGCCTCCCGGTCAATAGTTCACCCTGACCATCCCTAAAGCACGTAACCTCTCATTTTGCTAAGACTCGGCTCTGTAGAAGTAAAAACAACATAACGTACCTAGTTAGAACTTATTAATGGTTTTTATAATATTTATCGGGGAGTTCTCACCCAACAAAGTGGGTGGTTCTCTTCAGTGATGTATTCATATAGATATATCGCGCGATTTACTGCAGAATCACTGACATGTCTTCGGGTGCAAGTTTGAGGCTCAAATAATATGTCGTAAAAACCTAATAAAACATATTAAAAACAATAACTGAAGAATTTTAGGGTTGGGTTTCTAAACGGGACCACACTTTGGTAGTCACTTAAGTGATCGACGTTACCGCCAGCCGCCCGAATCTCCATCGCTTTAACCATCGAGACGTTTCTGCCGTGCAACGGGTGCCGGGGGTGGCGGTGACACAGCCCAGGGAGACTTGTTATAGATTTTAGGGCACATCAGGGAACTCCGGAATGTTGTCTGTACAGAAAGAGTACAAGCCAACGCACCTGTACTGGTGGACCCGCAGGGTCCAAAGAGTGATGGCGATCACCCCGATGATGCTGATGCAGAGTCAATGTCGTATACCCACACAGACACCACCACCACACTCACGAGCTCCCGGAACTATCAGCATTCCGAGGAGGATGATGAGGACTACGTGGAGAGTAGTTCCCACCGAGCGCCAGTTTACCATCACCAGGGTGGCAGAGCTCGAGTACCAGGGCGTCATCACCAAGAACGGGACAACAAAAATTTAGATGTTCCTCGCAAGGCCCGAGGCCCCGAGTTGAGTGTGTAGCAGTTCCAGATGCAGTGAGTACGATGGAGTGCTTTCAGTGCTTGAATCCCTGTAACTTTCAGGTGAGGAAGGACCGGAGGCGGCCGAGACATGCTTTAGCGATATGGATTGCTTATTAGGGAGATTGGCGTTCCCATTTGAAGTGATGGTCTCATTGGCCACCTTCAACCTTCGCGACCAGACCGACAACTAGTGAATAGAAGTATCCGGTGCCAGAGAAGCACAGTCTAGCCATTTGAGGCAGTATGAGACGGGCATAGACTGGGAAGCGTTTTCGTGCCTTTTTCATGATAGATGGATTAGACTACGCCATCTGGAACCTTAGACAACTAGAGTTTGATAACCTGACTCAAGGGAGTTTGACCGTTGGTGCCTATGAGATAGAGTTTGACCGATTGGTATGGTACGTTCCCAGTACTATGGGATGGAGTCAAAAAAGGCCTACCTGGTTGACTTAGAAGAAGCAGGTGGCAGAGTAGTACCCTGCGGGAAGGAATCAGGACAGGCAAGGCCTAGCCGAGGATCATGTAGGCAAGGTAGATCAGGTAGGGATGGCAAGGATAAGGGCACGGCAGAGCCAGCATGATTATGTCAGAATTGTGGAAAACTACATAGAGGCCAGGGATGTCACCGACAGATGGGCCAGTGCCTGAGGTGCGAAACGACAGATCATTGGATCCGGGATTGCCCACTGACACATGAGTAGGATTTTTAGGGTCAGCCTTGATATCAGCCACGAGCCAGCCCGACACGCTTCATGGGTGCGTCATGGCACAAGGTGGCATCAGGCCAATATAGCAGAGGGCACTGGCTCCAGCACTTCAGCCACAACCCCAACCAGGTCAGATATTCCAGATGCAACAGGATGAGACCGCTTAGTAAGGAGCGTAAACGAGTATATTACCTTAGGATGATGGTACCGTTTAAGTACTGTTTGAATTTTAGGGCATCTATTCTCAAGGTTTCAAAGAACTGTGCCTGAGGGATTATGGTTGCAGAAGTATTTGAATGAATGGTTTCGATGGTAGATAAATCCCAATTGATATTTTGTGAGTGAGGACCACGACACTCGCACTTTAGGAACGTAAGAAGAAACTATTGACATCCGACCCGTATGGTACAGAATTAAAGGAAATGAGCGACACGGGTATGCCAAGTTACCAAAGAGGAGACGCCAGCCACATCCAGCACATTCCGCAACAGCTCGACACGAAGATGCAGGAGCCAACAATGATGACGATATGCACAAATCGATAAGATGATCCAATGAGGAGCATTCACATTCTACATCAACCTTAGGACGTAAGAGTAACTTCCAAGTTATAACAAAGGTCAATTAGGCGTTTCGGGTTAGTTTAGATAACGATAATGAGTACTAGTTAGTCTTAGGACTTGGTACTATCTGTGGTTGTCGTATTGGAAATACTGATAATTGACTCGGGATATAACAAGATGTACCTGAAGGATGGGAGCCATTGAGGCCCTGGATGGTATTCTAAACTAACACTCCCGCCTGACGGATGGTGGTTTGAGTGTATCAGCATTATAAAGAATTAGTTGATAGAAAGGTACGCCATTAGGTCTCTCAAGTTAATTAAATCATTCAGGATTGCAGGAGGCATTTGGATTGGAAATCCTACAGGAAAATTCCTAACTAAGTCTACTCACATGGGTTAAAGTTTCACGATTTATTACAACCCGTAGTCCTAGTTTACGAATTGAACTCAAGCTAGACACAAAGATGTCTTCCAGGAAAGACAACAGAATTTGAACCAACTTCTATGAATAAACTATACTGACTCACTAAGAGTTTTGATGTGAAAATTTTTGTGAGCGTAGTCTCACGTGTCTAGTTTAAGGAAAAATTTATGGAATCAGATTTCAACACCTGTGGAATTTTCTAAACATGTTTTACTGACTGTTGGTAAAGCTGGAAACTCGCAGTTATTATTTGTTTTCTCTTAAGTCAGGAAGATTAGAGTTGCATCTGCAATATTAAGCTTACATTGGATTTTTGCGGTTGTGTGACACACCGAGTGTCAACCGCTTCTATCATATAAGTTTGAATATGATTTTTGCTCTTTGCACTGACAAAGTATTCTGAGTATTACCTGAATCAGGTTTCAGTCAGTGGCGTATGAGATCAATAGTTTTGGAGTACTTGGAAATTCGAGAATCAGGGTCTTGGACCCTATCTAAAAGT
>JBBYHH010571072.1:0-19182 GCA_038382905.1 Daphne laureola
TTTGTCCCATCTTACACTCACACCTACTAAACCTTTGCTTTGCTTCCCCAATTTCCACAGTGGTGGCAGCCACCTCTCACGACAGCTTCTTCATGTGGAAGTTTTATTGTCATCTTTTCTTTAGAATTTACAAAGTAAATGAGACAAAATATTGACTTTAGGTTGTGTTTCAAATTTCAAATGACAATTACCTCTTCATTTATTATTGTTGAAGTAAAATTTGTCCTCATAATTTCATTTTAAAGGTTGATGAGAGCAAGGAGATGGATGGAGGAACATAAATGTTTAAAGGGTAAATAGGTAATTTAACATATTAGATACTCAATTATCCGTCTAAAATTTGAAACACTACTGTTTTTTAACCAATCATTGGACACTCCAACAAAACCTTAAAAACTAAATCATGAGCTAAACGGCCGAGTTAATCATTCTTTTTTTCTTTTTTGAACAGAAAATATCTATCTTATTAATGATAAGTCATTACAAAATAAGTCAAAGAAAAGACATTTAGGATAAGACTCATACTGCAACACACTACTAAACAACTATAAGTAATTGGACTAACAAGCATATAGTAGTAGAACCACTAGCAAACACTGTCCTCCAACACTCTCAAACTCGTCTAACAAGATCAAAGAGTATCATATATATCATAACGAAAAAAATATATAAATCAAGTATCCGATACCTCAAAGATACTTTTTGTATGAGCAAAATAGTATCGACACATTATGACAATACGGTAGAGGGAAGAACCAAACACTCAAAATATATTGAGAGCATCCAAGATAGAAGTTTGTTTGGAATTGTTTCCTTTTTAGAAGGTTACATACTTCGTTTCACTGCTTTTAGAGAGAGACACCCGACCCAGCCCGACCCGGCCCGGCCCGGCCCCCAACTTATTCATGTGACCATGTCCATCCCGGCCACTACTACACGCCTTGCCTCTGTAACAATTTCTTTCACTCTCCCCATAAATTTATTAACCTCATCAACACCTTATGTTCAGTCCTTTTCAATAATTATTACCTCAAATCTCAACAACCTTTTTTTTTTTTTTTTTTTTTTACTTTTCTTCCTAAAAAAAACTGTCATATTGGCATCATCATGATCTGTTCAAACAAATATTCTTAATTTCAGGAAGAAAACAAAAACAAAAAAAGAGATAAAGGGAGTGGAAATGTGAAATACATACATTTTGATAAATACTACTACTAATAGTAGTATTATAATAATCATAAGATAATGGAGCACACATGAATACCTAAATTTGTTTTCTGCTACGTACAATGGAGTATTTAGATAAATTAATAATAAAAGACGACCGACATTTCTTGGAAAACTATAATCAGTCATGTTACCTAGCAGGTTTAATTTATCCAATGAGACCAAAATAAGCAATTTTTTATTTCCAGTGAACCCAAATATGATTTGTCCAATGAGATAGTAAAAAATAACTTGCCTTATTGCTATTCGTCTGTTTTACTATATTGTAAAAAGCCCGTAATAACAAGCCCAACGTTTAGCTAAACTTAAGGGCCCAACCCAAAGAAGCAGAAGCCCAATTGCTCCTAAAAACTCAAAGACACGTGTACGGCTGCAAATAATAGCTCGACATTCACAACGCGATTTTCAATATATCCAAAACCAAAGATTTCCTTGTTTCACAAAATTACGATGAGAAATCCGAAATACTCAATTTTTGTAAAAGAAATATGAATCAACGGTCAGGATTAGGATTGATTTGCGAAACAACAAATTGCTCTTCGTGTCCTCCGCTACGCCTTACTTCTAATCCAATATTTATTGCCACCAACTAATCACCTCTAATCTCTCTCTCTTTCCCTCTTAATCTTTAAATTAGTCTCTTAGTAGCTCCCTAATCTCACTCCAATGGCTTCTACTTCTACTTCTACTTCTACTGTAATTACTGGACACGTGGTGTATGTGTGTTTCAGCCGGCACCGGTTGTCGAATTGGATCGAGTGCTACCATCCGGCGAGCAACACGTGGAGCCACGTCAGCCAAGTTCCGGAGTTGTTGGAGGATCATGTTCTGAAGGGCTTCGCAATGGCGGCTGTCGGAGACAGGATTTACATTGTCGGAGGACAATTATGTCATGAATCATCCGATGATCATCACGGTGGCGGCGGCGGTGTGCATGTTTCCGCCTCCGTGTTGTGTTACGATGTGCTGTCGGACCGGTGGTCCGACGGCGGACCGCTCGCCGTCCCACGCTACGATTTCGCATGCACCGTCTGTGACGGCAAGATCTACGTGGCAGGTGGCAAGTCAGAATTGGCTAGTGTCCGAGGTGTCTCATTTGCTGAGGTGTACGATCCAGCTTCCGACACGTGGACATCTCTACCCAACATGAGCACCTTAAGATACAAATGCGCCGGGGTGACGTGGCAGGGGAAGATCCACGTCATCGGAGGCTTCGCCGAGAAGGACGCCGGCGACGATGATAATCAGAACAACTACATGCTGAAAGGGATGAGCGAGCGGAGCTCCGCGGAGGTGTACGACACCTCCACCGGAAAATGGAACGTTCTTCCCGGATTGTGGCAACTTGACATCCCACCGAACCAGATCGTCGACGTCAACGGAAAACTGTTCAGCTCCGGCGACTGTCTCAAACCATACAAAGGCCATATCGAAGCATATAACGGGAAGCTCTGGGATGAAGTGGCGGGTTCACGTTTCCTTGATCAGCAATTCAGCTTCGGCCACCGCCTTAGTTTTGAACCGGTTTATCTCACAATGGCACCGGTGGGTAACTCTTTATACTTTCTAGCAGGTTACAGAAAGGTCACCGTCGACGGGGAGTCATCACCGAAGACAATTTCAAAGGTTTACATATTTGACACTACAGCAAGAACGTCACAAGCATGGCAAAGCTTTGAGCCATCTGATGAAGAAGAAGATGATGAGAGAGAGTTGTGTAGCCATTGTTGTGTCCTTCACTTCTAGCTATATATATATACCTATATATATAGCTCTTCATCACCTTTGTATGTTATTGCTAGCTATATAAGTACCAATCCTCTACTGCAATTTTTCAAAGAGTTTAGACCAATTGTCTCATTTTTTCAGTGTTTTTACTTGTCTCTCATTATAAATGACTAATACTGTTTACTAATCTGTTAACATTTTAACGGAGAATGTAATACTGTTAGTCACTTATAACATAATTAGAGACAAGTAGAGAATGCAAAAAAAAAAAAAAAAAAAGACATGTGATCCTCTCTCTTTTTTGAAGCTCCGTTCCGTCCAATAAGTGTATGAATGTGCTTGTAAAATACTTCTCATCCCATGAATTATAATTAAGTAATTAAGATTACATCATTATATATAATACTTCATCCCTCCTCAAAAGATTATATCATTTATTTTAATATAATGACTTGACGATGGGCCTAGCCTTTAGCTCAAATTTGAAGTAGTGCGTGCGTGGGAGTTGAATTTCTAGCTTTGAGACTTTGAATGGAATACAAAATTCATCATGCAGAATTCATGATGAATGGAGTAATAATTCAATATTGAATTCCTCACGGGCAATCCATGATAGTTTAAATCTATTGTCCTCTTTTTTCCTATTCTCTCTGTATTTCTGCTGTAATTTATTAATAGTATTAATTATTTCATTAAAATATTACTTCTTCCGTTCCTTTTTAATTGAGATATTTGACTTTTAAATTTTTATTTGACATAATCTTTAATTAACAAAAGTTTGTTGAAAAAAAATTGAAAAAACTATTTTTAGAAACTAGACTCTTTAATTTATCTTTTGTATATAAATTATTTGACATTGTATAAAAAAATATTAAAGAACAAAATTCATAAATAAGATGTTGAAAAGAAACGTAACAATTAAATTGGGGCAGATGGAGTAATAGATTTATTAACAATGTTAATAAGTTACAGTGAGAGACACAGAAAAGACATGAAAAAATGAGATAACAGATTTGGACTCGTTTAAAGCTTTTACATTGCCAGATTTTACATCTATGATTAAAAACCATTATGTGTGATTAATTGGCACAAATTTGTCTTTAAAATTATAAGTACTAATAATAATAAGAAGAAGATTATGGAGCAAGTTGCAACTAGAGGAGTGTAATGCTTTATGAATTCCGATGCCTAGGGTTTATCCCTCTTTGCGCCGCCGCTGGATTGCTCCTACCAGCGCAGCTAGCTGGCTCCCCTCCTATGGGCCACCTCCCTTCTTGTTATGTGATGCCGATGAATCCACCCAGGACCAGTGGTTGTCGAATTGGATATATTTTCGGAGTGCCATCTCCGCTTTTGATGAAATCTTCGCTGACGATGTGCGAGGGTCGACTGACCATTTTCTGGATGGAGCGGCGTTCTCTCACTGGATCTTCCCAACACTATCCGTCGGAGTCCTCTGGCGCTTTGGCTCCCACTATTCTTTGGCTTTGTTGTCTAAAATTGGATGGAGGGCTAATCTCGCCCTGGCTCCTCGGATGCTAGTGCTCTTGGGCATCGACGGTCTGTTTCCGGTGCAGCCCCAGTCGGGGGCTCGCCGATGGAGGTCGCGGAGCATCAACTCTAGACGGAATCGGGCTTCGGGCTCTTCGACGCGCATCCCTGGTGGTCAGTCGACAGTTTGTTCGTCGGATTTGGATTATGGCCGAAGGTGGAGGTGGGCTTTCCGGCGGGCCTGGTGCTTGTCGCTGATGCACCGGTTTGGCGAGCCCATGATCTTGGTTTGTTGTGTGAAATTGGTATTCAAAGATGGCCAGGGTGCTGAGATACCGACAGCGCGGGTGAACCAAGTCTCCCCATGCCAAGAGCCATGATAAGCTACCTTCAGGATGTGGGGTCTTTTGAGTCATTCTCCTACATCCGACATACTTTTATGGCTTGGACGAGTTCTTTGATGTGTAGGTGATTACATGTTATCATTATGAGATTTTATTTGCAGGTGGTGATTAGAGTCATTACTCTCTACCCGACTTTTCTTGCAGGGGACATACGTCTTCAAGTAATTACATTGCTTTTGTGTTTTAAAGTCTCCGAGTCTATAAAAAATGCTGCGAACCGAATGTCGTTTAAAACCTTTGTGCCATTTGGTAGATCGTGTTTGATTCAAAAATGCTCAATTCTGATCTTCACGATAAAGACATGGACCATGGGTGGTTGGAGCATTTGGTTCGTTCTATCTAGCTATATTATGTTTTCTAGTTTATTTAGCTCCCAGTCTTGTCTTACTTCGATTCTAGTTGGGACGCAACTTTCCTGTTCCCCTGATTAGTGCTTTATGTTTATGCTTTCGGGTCTGTAATTTTATTGCGTCTCTGCTTGATTATGACCAAAGCATGAGGATTTCGAACTCAGGATCTCAGCCCTCCTCTGCAGTTTTTCCTCCGGTTTATCTAACTAATATCGAATGAATGTCATTTTATTTCAAAAAAAAAAAAAATTACAACTAAAGGAGGTTTATCTATTTTGTGGAGGGTTAAAAAAGGTAAGGGGTTTGGGACTAGTGATATTGTTTGTCTATTTAAATAATTGTTTGTTACCTAACGCTAACCGCAAGTAAAATACTCTAGTTACTGAATTAAATGATTCCCAAGGACACAAAGCAACACGACGAAAACTCCATGAATAAGTCATTTTGGGACAGTCATTTTTACTCCAAACCCCATAACCAATTTGTCCCCTTCCACCTTCTTACAATATTCGGAGTACCACGAGGTTTTTTTATCCAATCAAATAAATTATTAAATTTTTAAAATTATATTAATTTAATTATTGTATTTCATTTTTAATGATGTTTCAGTCAAAAAAATGATACGGATTGAGTATAAAATTAAACCTAAAATACGTCTAACTCTTCGATTAAAAAAAAGTACACGCACCTTAATAAAATATTACGTCGTTTTTATTTATCCCACTCGCACGTAACTCTTTTAATGATATTCTTTTAATATATATTTTTTTTAATTTGGATAAAATATTTAATGATTTATTTATCCGAATAAAAAATTTAGTGGTCAAATCTAAAAGTTGAAGGGTTTTATTTTGTTCTGTTTGCCTTTTTTTTTGTTTTTCCTTATAGGAAAATGAGAACAAATTCCAAATTCCAAGGCTCTTTTTTTTCCCCAAACCTCCCTCACAGGCACAGTCATCCTCCCATGTAAAGCTACCCACATGCTCTCCTCACTTTCTTTCTCTTTCTCACTCTTCACAGCGTCCAAAAAACCAGTTTCTCTGTTTTCTAGACCCAAAGCAAAGACTGTCCCTTTGGTATGCAAGACTGGAGCTTGAGGTTTGTGATGAGCAGAACCCAACAGTTTTAACCTGAAACCGGAGGAAGAAAGAGAGGGGGTTGGAGCCAGATGGGTCGGAGAAATGGCTTCAATTGGCCGCCGGTTGGAGCTCCGGCCATCGCCGCCGCACAGAGGGAGGACGATCACTGGAAAAGCTTTGACAACTCGGTCAATGCGGTGTCGTTTGGGTTCGTTGCCACCGCCATTCTCATCTCCATGTTCTTAATCATGGCCATCTTTGAGAGATTCTTCAGACCCAATTCATCAAATGCTGACAACTCTCATCCCAATCTCGCATCTTTCCATGGGAAACTCGCTTACCCATCTCCCAAAGTAAGAATTTTTTGCTGAAGTTCATTAAGTAATTTTTCTAATTTTGTTTATAAGTTAAATGATGTTTCTTTTCCTTGCTTCCATGATGAGAAGTAAATGCTTTTCACTTGCTCCTCATTTTCTTGCTTGTTTTCTAATTGTTTTTTTTATCCCATTTAGTTTCTGGGTTGTGGAATTGATTCAAAGTTTTGAGATTTCAGAATATATTTGTATAAAGACTGCTTCTTTTTTGTCCAATCTTGTCTGGAAAACAGCCTCTTTTCATAATTATGTTCTTTAGCTAATGGCCGATCTGGGAATTGGACTATTGAATTACTGGCTGAAAAAAAAAAAACCAGTGTTGAGGACCCAATGTACTTTGTTAGAGACCCACCATACCGTAGGCTTGTCTGGCCACCACCCATTTTCATTTGGTTATCTGAATTTATGTTTTCCCCACTCTTGGCAACAATTCATTAACCTTTGTGGGCAATTCTTAGTAAATTATCTACTACTTTTCAGGTCCTAGGTAGTGCAAAATGAAGCTAACACAAGTCATATAGAGGAGAATGAGTTTGAGCTTAGTACTATAATGTTTTTGGGTTGCAAGATGCAAACGTTTTGATGCCATATCAGGATTTGAAAATTTCCACTAACAAATGAAAAGGACCATGATCTAAGCAAATGAGTTGAGCTTACTTTTTCAATGTATTTTCCTTGTGTAGTGGTCCTTACATTATGTGAACTTTTCTGCATCCACTAACCTGTCAAATAAGCATACTAGAACAAGACCCACATACCCACCAATCCAATCCAATCCAATCCAATCCAAGCCTCTCAAATCATCAGTCTAGGCAAATTTGTATGATCTGATAACATCACATGTGAGCACTTTTCTTATTAAATCACCCAACACTATAAGTGTAGGCTAGAGTGGCTGGCGTATCAAGATGTACATAATATAAGCAAGAGTGTTGATAGCAAGTCCTATCATTCAGGGCCCAGGAGGACCCTTTTCATATTTTTGTTGTAGACCCTTCTGTCTGTTTGGTTGCATCCTCCCCCAACAAGTGAGGACATGGTGTCCCTTATTCAATGTGAGAGACTGATGTTCTGTGGGCCGGCCCTTATTTAAAAGGGTCACTTGCTTCTTCAACTAACAAGATGTTTAATTTGGTTTTGGATTGCAAAATCTGTCCTTTTCATGGAAATCTCACAGACAACTTGTGTACATCCAAGCGATAAGTCGGTCGATCGCTCTTTCTCATCTTCAATAACATGGTGTTGTCTGCATGGACAGTTCTGCTTCATGAAATTCTAACATGGTTGTCATGTTTGCATTGACATTCATCATTTGCTTCACCTGTGCAGGTGCCTGTGTATGCAAATGGAGTTTCAGTAGTAATGCCTGGAGATGATATTCCCACCTTCATCGCCCACCCAGCGCCTATTCCACGTTCTTCGAAACCCATTTCGTCGCCTCAACATCATCCAACACACGAAATCTCGAATGACAATCAACCTTAAGTAAGCTCAATACAAGAATGGTATTTTTCTATACTAAGTGGACTGGGGAGATGCATTTCTTTTTACTGCTATCAGAAATGCTGTTATCTTGTATATATAGAAATTAGGGTGGTGGTGAGGATGGTAGTCTTTACCATGTTTTATTGCATTGCTCTTCTCAATCCCACCTCCTCATTTTTCATTCTTCTTTTCTTTTCTTTTCTTATCTTAGGCTTCTTTTCTTGTTTGCATTTGGACTTTGGGGATCCTGGTTATGGGCTGGTCTGGGCTCTAATGGGCCCGTCTGTATGTTATGTGGATGTTGTTATTGGAAGTTTTGAGCTTTGAGTAATGAAATTGTGAATTAGCTATAGCTATAGCTATCACATGTTGGCCAAAACTCGAACAACGCTGAAGTAACTGTTTCAATTAACTGTAATGTTTATTTTAAAAAATTTTAATAGTTGAGATTACGGTTACTACAACCAAATGTAAAAAACTACCCATTGATAGCTTTTTTAAAATGTACTAATAGATATCTAACTTATGTTTGTAAAGAAGCATGGATTGGTGGCTAAAAACGTAAATTTTTAAAAATGAAGTGTGAATTGTAGAGTTTGGAAGATAGTTGGACTTTTTCTTTTTGTTTCACGTAGGGTTGTAAAACGAATCGAGTTCGGTTTGAGCTCTAACAAGTCTCTTCAAGCTGAGCCCCGAGCTCCAATCATTTTTTACATTGGTGTACTAACTACTAAATGAGTTAAGCTCAAGTCTCGGAGATTTGGCTTTAGATAAATGGACTAGATGAAATTCGAGTTGAACTCGAGTTGGACTTAATTTTCATGAGCTCGAGCCTGTCAGATTCGGGCTCGGCTCAGCTCAGCTCATCTCGAGCCTGTCAGATTCGGGCTCGACTCAGCTCATCTCGAACCTGTCAGATTCGGACTCGGCTCAGCTCATCTCGAGCATGTTAGATTCGGGCTCGACTCAGCTCGTTTTCGGTCCTAGTTATAAAGCATGGACAATGAAAAAGATGGCAACAAAAAAAAACAAAACAAAAATAACGGGCATCTTCAAATCATTACCTTTGAAGGGAAAACGGATGATTTCAAAAGGACCACTTTACAGCCTCCTCACTCTGCTTTCAACGGCTACGCCGAAATTTGTAGCAACTTTCTCCAGCAAAGTTCTTTTATCCTTTGAAAAAATATCGACTATTAAATTTAAATAGTAAGATCAATGATTACCAAAAAAGAAAAAAGAAAAAAACATAGTTGCTATTCGGAATGGCATTTTTAAAGAAATGGGAGGTTTGTGGAATTACATAGAAAAAAATAATTTATTTAAATGTGTTTATTTAGATTTTTTTTTTTTTAAATTATTTAATTTTAAATGTCTAAAAATTTATAAAAATATAAATTAAATACTATAAAACAAAAGAAATGTAAGATTACTTTGGGACAGATGAAATAGATTTTGTAATGATAATTATTTCCGTTTATAAATTTCAAATCATTTTTTTATCCAGTTTTTAACAAAAGTAAAAATTACAAGAGTGTAACTAATGTTTCCTCCTTGTCCCTTAAAGTATTTTATTAATACAGTTAACTCGTCTGTTAAATTTTTAATAAAATAATTAATGGTGTTAATAAAATACAGTGAAAAACAGATAGAGAACATGAAAAAAGGGGACGACGGATTTGGACTGAAAAATTACTATATATTTAACATTTAAATAAATTATTTTTTTCTATGTAATTTCAAAAACCTCTAATTTCTTTAAAAATATCACTTAGCATTGTATGAGATAGACAACATTTTTACGGTGCTATCATTGCACCGTCGAGAAGCCCATTCGGTTGCTATTCGTGATGAGGATTTTGCACAATCTGTTTAGCATGGATGAATCTCTTCTTTTTTAAACCTTATAAAGAAATTATAAATATGCTGTTCAATATATATATATATATAATATTTTTAGTTTTCAAATAGTGGATGGAAAATTTTATGAACTCAGCAAAATGCTTATATAAGGTCTCATTATCCAATTTTCACCATTCAAAATATTTTTCATTTTCCTTTGCACTACTAAGAGATTCACTATTATAGTAAAAGTTTGTGGATTTACCTTCTTTCTAGTAAATGGAGCAAACATTGTAGTTAATCTGTTGACACATCACCATTAAACTCATTAAAGTTGGTTTTTGTGATTACTACTTCCTCCATTTACATAAGAGGAACTAAGAGTCTGCTTAACAATAACTTTTTCAGATAATTATTTGTGTTTTGAAAAAACTATTAACGATAGTTTTTCAAGATTAATTGTAGTTGTTTTGATCTTAACCATTAAAAAATTATCTAAAATATTATAATTAATTGAAATAAATATTTCACAAACGACTCTAAATTCCAAGTTTGTGAATAGTTGTTTTCAATTAGTGCTCGTGTATCGGAGTATATGTAACTAACTTTTTTTTAAAAGTAGCAACTATTTAAAGGGGGGAAAATACTTTGCCAAAATGCAACAAAAAAAAAAACAGATTGCAAAGTCCTAATTTGTGGATGGTTTTTCTATATATATATATATATATTTAAAGGCCAATAATAAATAAATTAAGCATGGATGGCCACCTCCAAGGTGGAGGAGGACATCCATAACAAAAGTTCAAGAGCAGAATATAGGTTTCAGTTACAATTTCGAATTGCTCCAACGGGATAAATCATCCAATCTTCCTACTTTACCCGATTATTCTTCTATCTCGTGCATATCCATAGAAAATAGAGATATTGGATGGAGTTGACGATGTGTGACCTCGAATTTCCATTTCCACTGTGAACCACTTCATTTCTATCATTCCAGGTGTGCCACTCGGACGAGATAAATCGAATAACTAACCACCCAACTGATTGATTGGGAGACGAGCCACTCGGACGAGTATTAGGAACAACAATGCAGCGGAAAGGGCCTGTTTGACATAAAAAAAAATACGTGCTGTCAGATGTCTAAAGCAAAAGGACACCAAAGGACACCAAATTAAGATGTGATCAAGAGTCTCCAATGGGTCGTGACAATTGCAACAACTGATGTGTGGAATTCCCAGTAGTAGTTGCTCCACCGTCGACAGACGATCTTGAGAAGCTCTCCAACAACAAACAAACACCTTCTTAGGTACCCATGGCAACCAAGAAATGCATTTGGTTGCGCTGGTAGGGTGTTGGAGGGATGAGTTTTCTGTATACAACATCTATCCACAAAGATTGTAGTTTTTTTTTTTTTTTTTTTTCTTCTGTTACTGTCGTCTTCATAATATTTAATATATGATTTATCATATGCTTCTCATAATTTACAATCGAATTTTCTAGATGTTTTTTATTTATTATTATTTATCTTAATAAAATTCTGAACCAAACACTCAAATTTAAAACATTAAAATTCAACAAGTTTCGAAAATTTCATTATTGTGAACAAACTTAAGCCCAAATTAATGGAGAATTAGGTTTTAGAGAAAGATGAAACATTCAAGGGACACAAGTGGATTTTCCAGTGATTCACTTTGACCACCGTCGGTGACATTATCCTGGATGTTAGATTTCCGCGTGAGTTTACTACTGCTGCCATCAACCCGCGCCCGACCCGGAGATTTCCCGGTTCTTCTTCCCGACGGGCTCCGATTTACCACCGATCTATTCATCGCCGGAGATCTGGACCTTCTGCCGGAGCTCTCCCCATGCTCAGGTCGTCGTGCCTCGCGTCTAACCCGTTCACTGCTCTGAATCACCCTTTTTCCCGGCGATTGGTCGTGCCTTCGGTTCGGGGACCGCCCCACGACCCGTTCTATTCTGGGCATCGGGTCGGGTTTCCTCGTCGGTGGAGGTAACTTCGCCGGAGATCTGAACACTCTCTGCGTCACTTCCTCCTCGTCTTCTTCTTCTTCTCTCTTTTCCGTGAGCGCCGCCGTCGTGGCCACGCTTCTCTCACTGAAGCTCAAGCTCCGGAAGTCGGACGCTTTTTCAGAATTCCCTGTGGATTGTACCGCCGGTGACAGCAGCAGCTTCTCAATTTCCATCTTGTCCACGACATGGATGCTGCTCTGTTTTGTTTCATGGATCTCGGCAATGCCCACCAACTGGTTGTGAAATTTGGTGTGAGGTTCGGGAACTGGAAGTGGTAGTTTCGGATTGGCAGTTTCTGAGAGTACTTCTTTGACAGTCTCTGGTTCGTCGGCGGAAGGCGGCGGTGCTCTGTCCTCGAGACGGCGGTGGAGTTTTTGTGATTGAGCTAAGGAAGAAGAAGAAGGAGAAGAGGGTTTGTGGGTGGCTAAGCAACAGCCCATTTGTGACTATGGAGGAAAATTCAGATAAGATCCTCCTCCGCCATTGTTGAAAGAAACAGAGAAGCTCACTGGCTCGCATCTGGGAAAGAATTCAATGGACTGGGAAGTTAAAAAGTGAATCGAGCCGTTGAATCAGACTGAGTCCTCATAGTTTTAGTTCCTTTTCCAATTCACACTCACATGTTTTATCTTTACATTTGAGTCATTGCTTCCTACTAGACCATTTAAACTAATGATCAGATGTATTTTCTTAAAAAAATAATAGTAGTTGTTCACTTTAGAAAATTATTATAAAAAAACTACTCAATCCGTTCCTAAATAAATAATATGTATTCTTTTTTAGATGTCCATGAAAAATTAATGTATTTTCATTTTTAGAAACTTTAATTGAGTTGTCTTATTCAAATACCTCTAACATTTCATTATCTATTATCCAAAAAATTTATTAAAATTATTTTGAAAGAAAGTGAGTGCTAATGATAAGGGTATTTTTTTATTTATCAAATTTCTTTCTTTCTTTCATTTTTTAATTTAAGTATCAAAATAAATGTATTATTTATTTAGAGATATAGAGAGAGTATAATGTAGTAATGTAATAAGTTTAATGATTGGTGTGTTAATATCGAATTGGTCCTTTAATTGAATACGAAACATGTTCTCAACCTCTAATCGAATATCAAATATAATTTTTATGTTATTTATGGATAACTTTTCATAATTAACTATAACTGTTTAACATTAACCATTAAAAATTTATCAAGACCGTTATAGCTACTTAAAACAACAATTCTCAAATAATAGTTTCACCAATGATGGATTTGGCGTCGCGCAATGATCAAAGAACTGAAAGTTGCTCCTTAAGTTTCGTTAAAAATTTCAAATTAACCCCAAGATTAATGAAACTGTCGGTTTAAGATTCAACTGGTTTAAACAATTCTTATGAAATTTTACGATTCTGAAGTCAATCTACTGGTTAACCAGACCAAGATCAAAATAGAGATTGATCACTGATTCACAATCCAACCGGTCCGATCCTTACAACCCTACGCTTTAAATTGTGGTAGAGTGAGTAGGTTTGGACTGTTTGACGAGACATGTGTTGATCTTATGTGTCGTCAAATCGACCGTGAATCTGTCATTTTATTAGCAAATTTTAGTACTGAAAATCTTCAGAAACTGTAACTTAACACTCTGCAGTCTGATTAATTTATTTGTCATTTGGTTCATCATATTTACACTATTAATCCATTGAAGCGGATGATGGGATTAATCTTGGATTACTATGAACCAAAAACCCAAAACAAGCTAGGACAAACGTAAAATACTTCATCGGTCCGCCAATAATTGAATCATTTATTTGATTTTCATGTTTTAAGATTTAATATTCGACTGAAACTTTAACAAAGATAAATATTGAAGAGAATTTCACAAAAACTATATTTAGAAAAAGAATATTACAATTATAATAATATTGCAAGTACATGCTAGCCTCTTCCGGCTAATAATATTTTTATTAGATGAAAATTCCAAAAGGTTTAAAAAATGGAGAGTAATTATGATTAGGAGTAAGGCGGGATCCACAAATTGAAACCCAAATGCATGATTTAACCGGTGCTCACTGAGTAACAACTCATTTGCTGTTCAAGAAAGCGACTTCAAACCTACCAATATCATACCAGCAAGTATGGTACTAAAAGGATGAAATATATAAATTCCATAAAAAATGGATGGAGTAAATGGTAGAGAATAAAAAAGAAAAGGATAAAAATTTTAAGAGCAACACATTATAAATTTAAAATGCTGTAAATGGGATAGCAGAGAAGATTTCTTTTGAGGTCTGAGTTTGATTGAAGAAATCTAATCGCTACCTGCAAAACAGTAGCAGTTTGATTGAAGAAATCTATGCCTGAATAAGGATTTTAAGTATAGGTTTGCAAAAGTTGAGGATTAACAAAAAAGTTTTGTTTTTTATGTAACCGAGTTAGCAAGTGCAGCAGCACACAAACAGAAAACCCAATTAAGTTGGTTAATTAGTTATTGCAAATGTGAATAAAAAAGTCAGTGAATAAAGCCTTAGCCTCCACCATGAAAGACTCTAATTCATGTCTGAGATCAGAGAACGAGTCAAAGAGAGAGGAGCCTTAATTTAGATTTCTAGAAACACAGCAGTAAGAATTCAGTAAGCAAAGAGAAAATGTGACAAACAAAACTCTACAGCTTCGTACTGCAAATTTCCGGCAACTTCGTTCAATCGGGAACCTGCTCACAGAAGACTATGAGAGAAGCGATGCAAAATAGAGAAGGAGCTCTAGACTCTTTGTTCAAAAACACAAAATCAAAATCTCATAAACAAAAAGCTCTTCCTAACTCAAATTTCAACCACGCAAACTTCAAATCAACAAAATTATGAAAGAAAATTAGGTTCTCTGTTCAAAAACTCGGAATCATAATCTGATAAACAAAACTCGTAATAACTCGAATTTTCAGTAGTCAAGGTTGAATCCACAGAATATTATGAAAGCATATTAGACTCTCTGTTCAAAAACTCCAAATTAAAATCTGATAAACAAAACTCTTCACAACTCGAATTTGCAGTAGGCAAGGTTAAATCAAGAGAAGATTATGAGAAAATGAGCAGAGATAGAAAGAGAGATAGACGAGTTCGTACCTAAAATTTCCAGAGCAAGCAATTCAATCCAGAGGTTCTTGACAGAAGGTTATAAGAGACGAACAATAATGAGAGATGATGCGACAGAGAAAGAGTAGCAAGAGACTCACTGTTCAAAAAGCGAGTTTAGTCTGAGCGGGAATCAGAAATGAAGGTGTATGTAAATAAACTCATCTCCTCCAAAAAACGATGCGTTTGAGTTTCTACCAAGACACTCCGCGTGTGCACCATCATCAGTTCTAACAAAAACCAAAACATGTTTGGTTCTTTATTAGCTCTAGTGTTTGAATATTAACTTTTGCCGTCTTAAAAGCTACAGTCGTTTGGCACTCCTCTCTGTTTCTCCCTCAAACAATGGTTGTTTCAACAATAGAAACAGACAAAAAAAATAATCAGTAAAAGAAGAAAACAACTGATTAACAAAACAAAATAGAAAGAGATAAGTAAGCTGAGTAAATATAGATAATTCTGTACGTTGCCCTCGATTCGTAGATGATAGTGGATGTTGTTGTTGGCTCGTCATCGTTAACCATCGATTTGTAGATAAGTAAAGAGTTTTTTTGTTTATGAGATTTTGATTTTGAGTTTTTAAACAGAGAGTCTAGAGCTCTTTCTCTATTCTGCATCGCCACTAATTTTTCTTCTCTCATAATCTTCTTCTGTCAGTAGTTCTTGATTGAACAAGCTACTGGAAATTTGTGGTACAAAGCTGCAGAGTTTTGTTTATCACATTTTTCTTTGCTTACAGAGCTTATATATATAACCTCGACAGTAGTACAACTAGTAAGGTTGAAGAATGTTTACTCAGTTCCCCGAGACCTAATCATAATTTTATTCTTGCATTTTGGTTTAGAAAGCATAATTATGGGAGGGCACTGAAGTCAATGTAAAAACCTAGAGAGAACACTCAACAACAACAAGTATATAGGTATGAAATACCTCTACATATATCATCATAATATGGAATGGACAACATCCCAAGTTAAAAAAGAGGATTGCCTTACCCCATCTCCAATTGCAAACAGACACCGAATTTGAGGATTTTGCAACGAGCGTTTCACCAAAAGAGCATAAATGTCCATAATGGCAAGGGAAAGGCTCCACAAACTCTATAAGCCAGAGACAACAACCAGGTAGCTGCAGGACGGAGTAACAAAAAAAACTGTGTTATGAGACACTGATAAATATCCCTAAATTGAATAATGAATGAACATGAAGGAGAACTAATCAGGTAATGAATGAGTCTAATTCTGAAGGTCTAGCAATCAGTTTTGGACTTGAGCATTACACTTCTTCCTATTTCTACTTCAACAGATAAACCTTATGTGCGGGATTGACATAGCAAGATGCCTATTATACAGCAACTCACTTACAACAATAAAGATCATAAATTGATCGTAGTTGGAAAATGTATTGCAATAATACCCTCACCTGAGCAAAATATAAGAAGCCTTACCCATATTTCAAAGGCAGAAAAAGAAAAAAAGAAACCGCATGAAGCTATGGCATCACCATATCATGTGACAATCTATGATTTTAATTTTAGCTACAAAAGAAAGAATTAATACTGTCTTTTTATTTCCACATTCATCACCATTATTATTATTTTGAACCGCAGCTAAAAATTTATTAAATGACATAAAGTTATATAAACATCATCAAGAAGAAGATGATGAAGTAACAACCAAAGACACCAGAAGTCCCAACCTAAGCTTAGATTTACCAAAAAAAACATGATGAACACAAATCACCATTATTATTAATGCTAATCTTAGTGACTCCAAACTTTTTTAAGTGGACAGTCATCAGCTGCTATTGGAGGACATAATGTAAACTATACCAACTTTAAATGATAAAACCCTAAATATTTTCTGTAAATAAGTTTCATTTTTCCCCTCCTTAATCAAGACATCATATACTAATTAATGCAGTGCTAACTTTGCCTTAAACTTCTATTGCAATCTAATTTAATATTGTGACAGTTTAACCAAAGCATGCTGAAGAATAATTTTGTACACATTATCATAGAAAATTTCATTGTTGATATATACAGATTGTTGGTATCTTCCAAAGACAGAGCAATAGCATCTGTGTAATTTACTTGCCAAGTGTTGATCATGATGAATAACACATTCTAATTCTTTGTATAATTAACTTACAATGCCCTGATTTTGCTTAACTCATTAATGACATTTCCAACTCAATCCCCAAACCCAACAAAATCCATAAGCCATTCAAAGTACATTAAAAAACACTTAGGTGGAGTACTCACCAAAAAGCTGTAACGGTGGATTCTCGTTTCTCACTTCAGTCCTCGTTGGATCTTTAAATGGATAAACCGTCGCATGGCTCACACTCATCTCCTCCACCGCTGCCGCCTCAGTCCATCATGGCGCCCGCCCTTCTAATTCACCGGATCTGACCGATCCAACAAACTCACTACACTTCACTTCATTCAGATTCAAACCGATCAAAAACCAAAAAGGAGACCAAATAAGAGACAGAAAATTCAGGTGCTTGAAAATGAAGCGATTTCTTAGTATCCTTTGAGTAATTAGTATCAACAAATAGTAAATTCAAAAACAAATTACCGAATTTATCAACCGAATCGCTTCTTTTTCGAACTTGTTGAGGCTGCTCTGAGGCTTTTCAGCATTAAGGAGCAGAGACAGAGAGAGAAGAGAGAACAGAAGAAGTAGAGAAGGAAAAGTACATACTTATCGGGAAAATGCTATTGTAGGCCTAATACTTTTGACATTTTCTCAAATCGAATCAGGTCTAAGACTTTTAGTTCCCTATATGGGGCCTAAACGTTTATACCGTTATAGTAGTTTTAGGCCTCACATGTTAAATGGCACATTGCCATCTTGATACTCCTCTCATTCCAACAAAATTAATATGTATTTTTTTTTTTATCGTCTCAATAAAATCGATATGTTTTCTGAAAAAAGAAATATTTTTACATCAATTTTACCTTATTACTCTTTAATTAATAATATTTCTTAATTTCTGTACCCAGTCAAATGTATCATCTTTACTGGGACGTCTGGAGTACTAATTTACTATCCATTCATATATGAGATGTCATAAGTGGAGAAAATCTCGGAAGAGAACGGAACCTCCAAACTATTGTGTAGCCAACCTAGGTGACTAACTATCTAAGAACTTCTCCTTGCCTCCTCCATCTAGGTATCTCTTCTAGGGATGAAATTAACATACAAATCTGAATGGACGCTTCTAGAGGAGGTGCGGCGGTAGTGAAACAGAAGGGAAGCTTGTCAAAGAAGGTGCGGTATGTAAAGCGGCTAGGGA
The DNA here is from genome assembly GCA_038382905.1 of Daphne laureola. Lineage (NCBI taxonomy): Eukaryota > Viridiplantae > Streptophyta > Magnoliopsida > Malvales > Thymelaeaceae > Daphne > Daphne laureola. The sequence goes on from JBBYHH010571072.1 coordinate 18,432, forward strand.
CGAAGGAAAAGGTCGCTGAATGCCTAATTTTGACAACATGGCATTTGTTTGTCCACGTTAAGTGCCAGTCATGTGCCACAACCGCATTCTGTTTGCGAGAAATAAAGTTTGACGCCTAATACTAATATATTACTAATGGTGATAAACGTTTAGGCCTTGAATAAGGAAACAAAAAGTTTTAGGTCTAACTTACGAAAATGCAAAAAGTATTAGGCCCAGAAATGCACTTCCCCCTAACTCTTGTTGTCATTTTCCTTTTCTACGTGCAATCTTCCCGAGCGCCACTTATGTGGTGTTTTTAGCAACATTTTTTTAAAATTATTTTTTATGTTTTAAAAAATTATTTTGCAGTTTTTTATAATTAATTATAATCATTTAATCTGAATTATTAAAAAATTATTTAAAATAATTATTCCCCAACAGAGCCCCAAAAAGCTTGCTACTTATCAATAAAGATAGCGTTTAAGTTCCAAAATCTTACTCCATGACAGCTAGCATCCTGCTAATTTTATTAGATGAAAAAAATTGAGAAATTTTTAAAAAGGCATCCCTCCCTCACAATAAATATGATACATTTAATTAAATATGAAAATTAAAAAATATTATTAATTAAATGATAAAAATATAAATAAGTATATAAGATAAAAATTATTTATTATGAATAAAAGTTTGTATTTTTTTAATCGTTTTCGGTTCTTGAAATTCGAACGCAAGTGACGAGAATTATTTTTCGATTTCAGAATTATTTAAA
>JBBYHH010571073.1:0-10736 GCA_038382905.1 Daphne laureola
TTACATGCCTCCCCAAGGCAACAGGGTCAACTGGAACATTGAAAGGTTGCGCCTCTTCCATTTGCATAACTTTCCTGACGACCTAACAGACAGGATACAACTTCATTAACAAATTACTAGTTTCTCCCGATTGTTCTTCTGCAATCCCACAGGTACAATGAAAAAAGAGATGCAAAAAGGGGATAAAGTACCGTTAATGCAGTTTTGAGCTCTTCAGTGAAGTGACGAGAATCATGATGGGGAGTACAAAGGGAAATCTGCTGTCTACTGGAAGAGGGCAAAATAGAGGCCGAGTTAGGGTTCCCACCGCCCGCTCTTTTAGACAGTTGACTCGACTTACCGCGAGTTGTAGCTGATATCCTCGGTCTCCTGTGGAACACCGAGTCGCCAGAGCTAGAACCCCCAAGCTTATACGACTCATCACTGTCGCTTGAAGGAGATGATGGGCCAGGCGAATCACACGGCTCAACCTCGACCGGAATTGATGCGTTCTGCACAGAGATTGGATTGGTGTTGTGGGCAACGAAATTGGAGCAAGCTTCTTCGTTCTGTGCCGGCGGTGGCGAGGGTTTTTTCGGCGGAGGTTTTCTGGTCGCACGCTTACGTTTCGTTCTCATTCTCTTCCAGCTGGACTATACAAGGAAGCTCGGAGATTCTAAAAATGGCCCCGATCAAGTCGCTGCTGAAGCAGAAGGAACAAGCGTGGACAATATGTGATTAATTTCGACTCATCAAGATCCAACCAGCAGCGCGTCAGCAAAGACAAGTACCCTAACATTTCAGCATTTACTACTCTTTTAGCTACATGTATATGCCAATGTCATTATAGTCATGGTTTTGGTGGCCTAAATGCACCACTGATCCTTGTGCTTTATTATTTCGTACTCCTCCGTCCTTTTAAGATTATATCATTTGTTTTGACAATTTTATTATATTTAATCTATAATTTATTTTTATATATTTTTTAATATTAAAAACTAAAAAATTCATTTAAAAATTATTATTTGATATCTAAATTTACTAAATATATTTTTTTAAATTTTTTTACACTATTTATCTTTATTAAAAATTAAACCAAATATTAAATATTGAAATAATAAAATCAAACAATACAATTTTTTTAGGACGAATAGAGTATATATTAGTCCCTCGACTTCATCTATCTATGAATCTTTTCTTTAACTATCCAAAATGGAAGGAGTTAATCCCTTAGTTGGATCCACATTTTTTACAAAACCACCCAATAATTTAAAAACTTTATTTATTAACCCAGTTGTGAATTAATCTAAAGTTGACAAATAATTGATTAATATGTTTTGATATGCTTCTCACAAGAGAAGTTGAGGATTTAATGGCCGATTGGTTTCATTATTCTTTCCCTAGTGAAGCAGATCACCATGCTTGCTTCTCACAAGATAAGTTGAGGATTTAATGGCAGATTGGTATCATACTTTTTTGCTTCTCACAAGATGAATTGATGGTTTAATAGCCGATTAGTATAATTTTTCTTGCTTATCACAAGATGAGTTGAGGATTTAATGGTTAAACCAATGTTCCACTGACCCCCAATTTGCGAGCAGACAGACTACCCTAACGTCGGAATGACATCAATCTTTCAACAAACAAAACTCCAACTCAAAGTGCAGCAGGGCTTTTATGGCTTCAAGGTGGAGCGATCGAGCGAGCTCTTGTAACCAGTTTTCCGGTGGGTCAACAATTGGTTCTTTAACAGTTCAGCATGGTAAAAAGATCACTATTTCCCAAATCAGTTGAATCATGCATCTTGTAGTTCATCTGCTACATCCACCAGCTGCAACAATTAAAATCCAGCATTAGCAGCACTCTCTCACATGTGAAGTTGCACCATGGACTTTTGACAACATGAATTTAAGCGTGCCTCATCAAAGCAATTTTCGGATGCCAAGTACCAAGAGAGATTTGCAGAACAAAAAAAGGTAAATCCAAACAGATTAAATGTGCGTATAATCAGCTACCTCTTCAGTTTGTCCACCCATCTTCTCAAGGAATTTTTGGAAATTTGAGTTCATCAGACCTAGCTGGGTCTCTATAGATGCATACTTCTCCTCCAAGGCCTCAATCTTGTCTGACATCATGCTTACTTTTTTGTTCATTTTAATGAATTCATGGCGACTAGGTCTAATGCTCCAAAGTTCAGCAGGCTCAGCTCCTGGTGCATAAGCACGCAGCCGATCATTTCTGTCCCCCATGACTTCACAGTACGTGTCATTTTCATCATCTCTACATTCTCCAGTGCTCTGTTTCCTTAAAGCTTGTTCACGAAGCTTTTCCTACATTGCAGAACAATTTCCAATTACAATAAAAAAAATCAATGTACAAACACGGACGCAGTAAGTAACTAGAATTACTTGTGAAGAATCAGTTATACATACAATTGTTGCTGCTACTGCATCATTGGCAGGTTGCCCATCTTTACGTGTATGTGTCAATATGTACAGTTCTGCTCTAGTAGGTTCCTTGCCATCAGACCGCTTTTGCTTCTGGTTATAAATAAACAAAAGCAACATAACCACAAAGCATCTGTACATAGCAATAAAGCTTCCAATAAACACAACTCACCAACTCTTCACGTATCCTTGCAAAGCTCTTTGTTCCAGTAGAGTGCTGCATCTTTCGCAACTTACAGTTAGCCTTGTTTGCTGCACTATGCTTCTACAAAAAAATAACATAAAAAAATAACGCAAAACAGAAAGAAAATAAAACAGTAAGATTTACTCCGTATTAATCTTAACCGACTTAGTGAATAAAAAGAGATTGACTTTAAAAATTTCTAAATTTCTTTTTGTGATAAAGTTACTGATTCAAATATAATGCTAGGAACTCATTTCAATCCCTGGCACTTTTTTGTGGACGTACTTTTGCCTTCTCTGATTTCCAATACGAAACAAGGTATGACCATTGCTCAGGAAGGACCCTTCTATCACGGGCATTTAGTCTCTCCTCATCAGTCTCGTGAGTGTCAAAGTAAGTGACCTTTAGGTAAGACTTCCAATTTCTCCATTTGTCTCGAACAGACTGCATGACCCATCGTTTGCAACTAGAATCGATATCAAATTTGGTCTACAAAAAAAAATGTAAACATTAGCAAAACTGACTAGAACAGCATATTAGAAGTGGTTCATGCTTTATTCTTGCCTGAACTAATTGCCAGAGGTCCTCCTTGAAAGTTTTAGGTAGCGAACTCCATGTGGTATAAGTAAGAGGAGCCAAGTGACCATTGCGAGCAATAGTACCCAAATAACTGGTTAGTTTGCGAGCTTCATCACCCACAGGCTGCCCCAACTCATTGATAGGGACATAAATACGTTCACCATCTTCAAGATTCTTCAAGAAGATGCAACGGGTGAAACCTCTTACTTTCTTTTTTGTTGTTTTAATGTCCTTCCAACTCCTAGACTCCCTCACAGGTTCATAAAGTCCATCGCTCTGCGGTGTACAGTCAGGTGGGGATTCACTAGGTCTGCCACCATGCCTATTTTCTGGGCTAGATTGGTCTGTTGTAGGGCCCAGAGCATACCTTAGCGCACAATTAATACCCCTCATAGCAGACCCAGCAAGCGAGGCATGTGAATTTTCTGCAAAAGAGAAGTATATAGATTACAAAGAAAGATCAATAACAGTTTGACGCAAAGGCCAACAAATTATGCAGAAAATGGAAAGAATAATGATTTTGCGTGTAGAAATCTGAGAAATAGAGTAAGGTTGATACTCTCAAACAAGCATTTTATAAAGACAGTAGATGATTGGCCGTAATGAATTCCATTTAGGAAGAAATTTGAGCAAGTAAATAGGTTTAGAAACACATCATATTACTACTCCAGAAATAGTTGAACTGTTAAAATAGAAAGGTAATATGATAAACCCTTTGCTTGAAGTTCCTTGGCCACGTTCCTTTCAAGGAAAATTCAATTTACTTGACCCTCTTTCCCAAACAAGTGAAAGAGCACCACTGTTCAACATATGGATACTGAAAACAATCAAACATACCTTGCTCAAACTGTCAAAAGATTAAAGAAAACAACTAATAGAAGCTGAGGAAGTATGAACAATTACCCATCTCAACGTTAGCCTGCACTCTCGAGGACTGAGGTTGGATGCAGCTTGGCTGCAGCTGAGATTGGTCCTTCAAATAACGAGAGCTCACGTGGGATGGTTGGGGATCCATTTGGCTGGCCTCAACAAACATGGGATCTAAAGAATTACAATGCAACTGTTCACTGTAGTTCATGGTACCAGCATGAGATTGTTTATGAAAATGTCCTGCCAATTCAAAGAAGTCAGATGATATTATGGACTAGCATTACTTGAAAATTTTAATTCAGTTAACTTATAAAATGTTCTTAACATATCTCTTTGGCTACTTCTCTGCATATATTAGTTCTATTTACCAGGTTCTAAGTATTTTCTATTTTCAGTGTTCTATTTAATGTGTTAGTGTAAAAGCTGTCAACTGTTAGTGGCAGTAAATTAGCAGGAACAGATAAATAGTAGCAGAAGTTAATAGAAGTAAGGAAACTGGCTTGTGTAAAGTTCCGGATCTGGCTATAGAATTTAGTTGGGGTTAGGAGTGGTTACGGCTTGTTGGAGAGAACCCTACAATCTCAAAGGTTCGAGAGAGAACCTTCAACTCTCAAGAGAAAAGACTTATTTGATTTCAACAGATAATCTCCTTTCTCCTATACCTGTTCTAAAAAAAATACATCTACCCACACAATAACTTCCCCACTTTTCTAGGATCCTAAAAGATAACTTCCTAAGTTCTACCAACCCCTTAAAACTCTACTACTAACTAGCAATTAAATTGCAGCAGACTAATTACATCATTATAATAGGTTAATAATGTAGTAAATATCTTAAAATATACAAACAGGTACAGACTTGGACAGAAGTTGTGTATGTTTATTCTCTTTTCAGATGCAAAATAACGAAGGCTGAGTTTTAGCCATATCAAGAAAAGCAAAGATGTGCATGAGTTTCTTGGGATTGGGACTCGGGAGAATCTCCTTAAAGAGCCTTCAAAATTGTACGGTTCCCTTCAAAGAGCTTAGATATCATACAATTCTCTCTGACATTCCCCAACCCTTTTGACAACAAGAAAGTCATGTAACCAAATCTGGGACCATAAGTGATGCAGGTGAAGAAAAAATATGTCCAACTTTGAACTACGTAAATTCAATGTGGTATGATAAAATACCATTATCAGCACCCGCCTGTAAACGAGAAGGCTCAAACAGATTGATTCTCTGCTGGGGCATCTGCTTAGAAGAAGGTTGTTTACTACTCAGATGGGTATGTGGAGGATCAATCGCAGTCGGATTTCCTCTAGCCATGCGATTCACAGGACCTCCTGGCACATGCTGATAATGCCTCTCAGCTGAGTCCACAAGAGGCTGAAAGTGTGACTGTCCTACTGGCAGAAGAAACAAGGTATTGAACAACCTGAGAACATAGGGATTACAAAAAAAAAAAAAAAAACTGTGCAAACATATCCCAGAACACCAAGGTCAAAAAGAAAAGTTATACCTAACCAGAAAATTGCTCGACTCATGCATGCAAAGGGGAACTTGGTACTTGACAAAACATTATGCATCAATAAGCTATTGCTTTTTTCACACCTCCTAATAACCTCAGCCAAATATAAACTTAAGCGGAGGTGGAAAAAATCTCTCCATATATCCACCTCTTGCATCAGCATTACACTGACAAACTGAATTCCATAAGACGGTGGAAATCCTAAATAGGAACGTAAAATAACTTTCCTAAAATATCTGACAGTTAAAATTTTCCTGACTATACCACTTTGGTCCGAGTAGCAATCAGCTTAACCGCTGTCATAATAGGTTGCAAATAAATATTTTACACTGAGAGCAAGGGGCATAATGGCCAGGAATCTCAATGACTTTCAGAACATCTACATATACTCCCTCCGTCCCATTTTAACTGTTACATTTCTTTTCCAATATCTAATTTATGATTATTTTTTCTTCAAATTCGGTGTACATTGTCAAGTAACTTATATTTAAATCAATGATTTTAGTTTTTGAGAAAACACTTTTTGCAGAAATTGTTGACAAATTGTTCCCATGTAAGAATTGGTAATGTGTTAGAATATTTTAACACAGGATTAGAAGTCAAACGTAACTATTAAAGTAGGATGGAGAGAGTACTTATTATAATAAGTGAGCAATGAGCGGCAATGAACAAAGAGCAACCAACAAATAAGCATCAGAAGTGTAAGAGTCAAAGTTTCAGCATTTCCTGAGAAGACGGCTGTGTTTACCAGAGTTATTACAGTAAATAAAAAAGTAACGCAGCTGAATTGAGAAAGGATATAACCCATGCCCTTGGATTGTTTTGATTGTCTGCTGTCCAGTCCAGCTGCAGTCCAGTACTTCATGAATCTCTTCTTCACCAATTTCATCAGATAAACTATGTATTCACCCTTCTTGTAAAGCTTGAGACAATTCGCCCAGATGTGCTCAATGTCATTATATACATCACTTGAGTTCTTGTACTTAATACCACCTTCTAGATTGCGGGAAATTGTGCTAAAGTCCATTGGTGTGTGTATGATTTCATAATAATCCTGCTTTAAAGTATCCACAAGGGTGAAGAGGCAAGGACCCCCGATTAGTACATTCGATGTGTATAAGTGCAACCTGATTGAACATGATAGAATGCAAGAAATGACTTAATATATGTCACTGCAGGCAGAACAAAAAAGGTATGAATTCTAAGCACTGTTAAAAGCTAAGGCTTACAGAAAAAACAAATACATTTGTAAGCGCAAAAACAATTTGTCTGTAGATTTGTACCAAAATGCCTCCTTCCAATCAGTTTCAATAAATTCAGAGAGAGAGAGAGAGAGAAGAATAAAAAATAAAAATAAAAAGAAGAATTTATTTATCCCCTATTGTAATTAGAGTTCAGTTACATTGCATGTAGAATGAATGTGGATAAGTATCAACCAAGCTTCATTCCTCTGCCACCAGAGGATACAAGAAAGTGGAATTGATTTTCCTTCGATAAACCTGGCATTAGCAAGTTCAAAAGAGAAGCACATATGTGGAATAGCATGTCGATTGCTACGAGCATGGTGCAGAGTTATGTTCAGTCTACCAGGTCAACAACAAAGATGCATAGACCTAAAACTTGAAGACACACTTACATGCCTCCCCAAGGCAACAGGGTCAACTGGAACGTTGAAAGGTTGAGCCTCTTCCATTTGCATAACTTTCTTGACCACCTAACAGACAGGATACAACTTCATTAACAAATTACTAGTTTCTCTGGATTGCTCTTCTACGATCTCAAACTTCTTAGCACTAGTACAGAGAAAACAGAGATGCAAAAGGGGATAAAGTACCGTTAATGCAGTTTTGAGCTCCTCAGTGAAGTAACGAGAATCATGAAGGGGAGAACAGAGTGACCTCTGCTGTTTACTGGAAGAAGGCAAGATAGAGGCCGAGTTAGGGTTCCCGCCGCCAGTTCTTTTGGACAGTTGACTCGACTTACCGCGAGCTGTAGCTGAGATCCTCGGTCTCTTGTGGAATACCGTGTCGTCAGAGCTAGAATCCCCAAGCTTATACGACTCATCGCTGTCGCTTGAAGGAGATGACGGGCCAGGCGAATCACACGGCTGAGCCTCGACCGGAATCGTTGCGTTCTGCACAGAGATTGGATCGGTGTTGTATGCAACGAAATTGGAGCAAGCTTCTTCGTTCTGCGGCGGCGGCGAGGGTTTTTTCGCCGGAGGCTTTCTGTTCGCGCGCTTACGTTTCGTTCTCATTCTTCTCTTTCAGCTGAACTATACAAGAAAGCTCGGAGATTCGAAAAATGGCCGGCCACCGTCCAATGACCCAACCATCTTCTCTGCCGTTTATCAACAGGGCGTCCGATCTCTGATAGCCATCGGGGCATGGTGTTGTTGTAATTAGATTTATTTTAATAGAGAACAAGAGATCGGACCGAATCTAATTGTATAATTTCTCATGGAATAACAATGTATAAATACACAAAAACTGTTCTTAATTGTTTAACATTAAAGCTGTAAATAACTAGTATTTAATTTAGTTGTAACTGACCACTAATCTTTATTTCTGCAGTTACATAATTAATTAAAACCTTTCAGTAAACCAATCTTTAATTCTTGCAGCTTAAAGGGCATTTCATTAATACAAACTTGTGAATATTGTTTGAAAGATTTGAGTATATTGTTTGACATTTCTTCTCAGTTTTGATAGATTAGTTTGCAAATTTAGGTTGTCAATGAATCATGAATATTTATCTACAAAGAATAACTGTCTGAAATATTTGAAATTAACGGATGTCATACATTCTGTTAGTGGGTCAACCTTCCTGAGCACAAATAAGAATTGCCCGAATGGAGGCACATGATCTATCTAGTTGACCTGTATAAGTTGATGTCTAGGTATAGGTGACTGGTTAGCTTAAGTCTTATTTTAACCATATGAAGTTTGATTTTGAAAGCCATTACATATTTATCGCTATAATTTTGTTACAAGTATTTGTGATCCCTAGCTTTCCAATAACACTAAGTTTGATTTTAAAAACCATTACATATTCATTGATATAATTTTGTTACAAGCTCAATGGTGCATTATCTTGTTTATTTAGTTCCACGTAATTAACTGTTTTGATTTTAACCATTACTAAAGAGTAAAATCTGTTTTTATTCCTTTAAATTACATCATTGTTTTAAATGTGTATGTTTTTTAGATTTTGGCTCAATGTCATCTTGTAAGTTACATTTTTATCCTAATGAAGCCCTTCCGTTAGATTTTATGTCAAATTGTCGTTAAACTAGGGTATTAATGTACTTCCTCTGTTCTCGATTAATTGACCCATTTGACTTTTATGTTTTAAGGTTTAATGTTTGACCCAAATATTCGCAAAGATGAGTCATGAAAAAAATTCCCAAAAAAATATACTCCCTCCGTCCTGAATTAATTAGACCGTTTTTTTTTACTGTTTCACAGTATTTAATCTATGATTTATTTTCATGGATGTTTAGATGTTTAAAGTTAAATAATTTATATTTCAATCATAATTTGCAACATACTTTTTCTAAATATAATTTTTCGGGAATTTTTTTCATTACTTATCTTTATGAAAATTTGGGTCAATTATTGAAATTTGAAACGTGATTGTCAAATGAGCCAATTAATTCAGGGCGGAGGGAGTATTTAGAAAAGGTATGTTGCAAATTATGATAGACATACAAATTTCTTGACTTTAAACATCTAAACATCTATCAAATAAAATCATAAATTTAACACTAAGAAATAACAAAAAAAATATGGGCCCGTTAATTGAGGACGGACGGAGTAAATCTTTAGATCTAATTGTCAATTTAACCCCAAATCTTCTAAAAATATACTCCCTTCGGTCTCCAAAAGATGAATCATTTGTTTTAGATGTTTTACAGTATTTAATCTATGATTTTTTTTCATCCATGTTTAGACATCTAAAGTTAAATACTCCCTCCGTACTTCAAAAGATGTCTCATTTGTTTTAGCTGTTTTACAGTATTTAATCTATGATTTTTTTTCATCCATGTTTAGACATCTAAAGTTAAATTATTTTTATGTGTATCATAATTTGCAATATAAGTTTCCTAACTATATTTTTTTGCACTATTTATCTTTGTAAATATTTAAGTCAAACATTGAACTTTGAAACATCAAAGTCAAAAGGGAAATCTTTTAAAGTACGGAGGGAGTAATTAATAACTTAAATATGAATTACTAGAGAATAACTGGTCAATGGTTTTAGTTGTTTACTATTTGCAGCAACTACGTGTATTATTTTTTCACCATTGACTAAGAATTTTTAGTTCAACTGATTTTCAAAACTCTGACATCAGGTACAAAAATATTTCTCCATAAAATAAGAAGCTTCTTAAACTGCTGACCATGCTCACATCCTGAAACATTTGGTTCTACTATTCACTATAATGTCATCATCATTCTACACCTTGATCCCAACTAAGTTGGGTTGATGGCATGGAGTTTAGTAGTGTTAGCCGCTTAAAGCTAGTTAATACTTTGAGTTCATATGAAAAAGCAAAGTGATGAAATTTCACTTTCAATATCCTTTTTAACTCTATTTTACTGTAACATCATGTTACTGCATTATCATTTCATTTTTTTAAGTACACTCTATTCTGCTCTGCTTCGTATAAGAAAAACTGTTGGATGTTATAGCATCATGAACTCCAAATAAATTGAGGAATCGAATGGAGACATGCTTGTTACCATGAGTTATAACATCATGTTTCTTGTTATGGCTTTTTTTTTGTTTTCTTGGGCAGAACTTTTCTTACGTTGTTCTTCTAGCAATAAGTCCTATATATGATGCTTGACAGCATGAAATATTGAACACAAATATGCCTTATTGTCACTGTGTTGCGGGCAGCAGATTCTGCACTTCTCTAGCAGAAGCTTATGCTGCAATATTTCCTTTAATGGAACCTATTCTCGAGAAGATTCATCAATTCATGTTTAGCCATAGCATAATCTTCTGATAGAAAATGTACCTGGCTCGCTTGCTCAGTCCTGCACTCCTGCTCCCTCTCTACCTGGTTTAACAATTAAAAAATTTAATTGGTTTTCTAGAACGTTCCTTTTTTTTTTTTTTTTTTTTTTTTTTTTTTACAATAGCACATCGTCGTTCAG
>JBBYHH010571184.1:0-10735 GCA_038382905.1 Daphne laureola
GAGGTCTGTAGAGTCCTATAGAGTGCTTTCAAGATGAGATGTTCAAGCAAACCCGTAAGGACATTTTGGACACGAGGCCAGGCGACCGCAGGGGGACCGGACGCACAAATCGGGCGATCGCCCGACCGCCGACAGAAATATTTTACCCAGCTTTAAATTCCCCCGAAAACATAATTTAAACAAGTTTTTTCTACAGTTTTGAGCGATTTTTCTCTCCCAAAACTCGTTCTTAGGGTTTTTGGACCTTTTTTTCTTCACTTTTCATCATTTTAGCTTGGATTTCATGTTAGAGGATTGAAGATTGCCACATAATTTCTAAGCTTTTATATCTCTACTCTTCTTATTTTGCAATTATGTTCATCCTAATTGTGAAAGCTAGTTTGAGCATAAATATGAAGTAGTTTCCTATCTCTTTGGTTGTTTGGGTAATTGTATGATTGTTAGATGATATAACCATGTTTAGTTGATGACTAATGCATGTTGGTAACAGTTTCTTGAATCTAAATGAATGATAGAAGGATTAGAGTAATTAACTAATTCCCAATATTTATTATTGTTTGGTGAAGTGTTTCGAGAGATTATTTCACCAAGTCAACCATGGAAAACTGTTAGATACCCTAGAATTATTCTGAGAAGGTAATTTAGGGTATTAGGAGGTTACACTTGGGCAAACTTAGGGCTTTCATTAATGGTGCGAGCGGAGAGATCTCGTTTGGTCATTAATGGATATGATAATCCTAGTCTCGCAAGTTAGAGTTTGAATTATATTCATCTCCTTCAACATTGCATTCTTCTTAACTAAGCATGCCATCTAGCATCATCAACCCTAAGCAACCAAGGGAACTTTTAGTAATTGAATTTTAACAAATCAATTCTGTTTTATTGCATTCAGATTTAGTTTGATCATAGTTTCATTTAGTTACTTGATACTGTTTGGATTTGAGTTCTGTCACAAATACTTCATCACCATTATATCCTGATTGTTCTAAATAATAAAAAATACCAAAAATATTATGTTTAACTGTTTATCATTAATTATTATCAATTCTCTTGAGTTCGATCCCACTCACCCAGCTAAAATTGCAACCTTACACTTAAAAGAGAGTTGGGCATTACAAATGTTATTTGTTTGTTCGATTTTCAACATTAGCAGATGTGAATCCTGATCATGTTCTTCCACTAGTTGAAATTTGTTGCATCAAAGAGTGGAGGCTTGGTTGTGTTATGTCCTTCATACATGGATGTACAGGCCATCTGATCTTGTATTTAAATCACACGGTTCTTGAAAACAAACATGCTCTGATACCAATTAAAGACTCAGATATAGCCAAGAGGGGGTGAATTGGATTTAAAATAGATTTAAAACCTTTTGCCTTTGCAACCAAAACTCTCAGATCAACACGTTGATAGACCAAAGTTGAATATACTTGTAGCAGCAAGGTATCAACCCGTTGATGGTTAGCATAGATAAGAGTTGTAAGGCAGAGTGAATGACATAAAAATTTATAGAGGTTCGGTCCAACTTGACCTACATCCTCTCCTCAAGACACACATGAGATTTTATCCACTATAACTGAGTCCTGACATACAAGACTTATACAGAGTTTGCCTGACACAAAGGACTTCACCAAGGGTGCCTAACACACAGGAATTTACGCCTTATGCTTGACTAACAGGACTTTCACCAATTGTGTGACTAACATGACTTTACAAATTACCTAACTAACAGAACTTTAGTAATGGTTGCCCGACACACAAGACTTTACACCAAGGTTACCTGATAAACATGAGTTTGAGTGATGATAGTAGAACTGTGATCAATGCGTTGATAGAACACACTATCAACATTCCTCTTTCCTGGGAAGTTTCACTTGATCAGTGATGTAGAACTTGACTAATAAGACCAGCTAGTGAAGTTGATCAATATAAGTACAGGAGAGAAAACCTTTTACAATAGTAGATGTAGAACAAAAGGCTTCTCTGTAGAAAGACTCTCTAGTGTAGGCAAAGATGATGCTGATGATCTTTTGGTTGCTTGCAGTTTTGTGAATGACAGCTTGAGAGTGTCTTTTGATCTGTGTGAGTGAGTAGGAGAATGAAGAGTATTCACATAATGATCAAAATGTACAATTTGGCGTTTGTCTCTTCTTTCTTCTTCTTCTTCTTCTTCTTCTTCTTCTTCTTCTTCTTCTTCTTATATGCTCCAAAATGTGTGTAGATGGGTAGTAGCGTCTCTAGATCTTCATATAGCCATCGCATAGAAAATATTTCCATTTTGGAGCTTTCTGAATGTTGGCTAATTGATTTCTAGTCATTGAAAATCTTTCCAGTTTTCTGTCATTTTGCATCAACACATTGATGAAGACTGACTTTAGGAACTTGATGGATTTTCTTCTTCAATCTTGATTCTTCTTGAGAGCTTCAAACTTGAATATGTTCTCTCATTTTTATAGCTCAGTAGTGGAGTGGATGGCTTCATGATTGAATGCTTCATGGCTTGTGAAACTTAAAGATTATATTTTGAGCATCTGGCCATCAACCCACCCTCTTCTGATTTCTTTCCTTTTCTGAGCTGATTGAATCTTTGCGATATGATTTCTTCGGGATTCGGTGGTGTAATGAGCTGAGAGTTTCCATGTTGTTCTTCTCCAACATATTCTCTTTGATTTCCTATAAATGTGGCTAAGAAACAAGTCCACATTAATCAAGAATTTGGATTAAAACATGTATATGCCATAACGTTCATCATAAATCATAGTATAACACATGATTTCTTGTACTTTTGCATATTTTGCATTGTTTTATCTTTCAAACTAAGAACTAGTAATCTTAGTCAAGACACTAGACTTATCAAAATTGAAAAAATGATCCTCAAGGTTTTGAAATCATCAAAACAAGTGCTTGGATGCAATAACGTCAATAAAAGTCTTTCCATGTCCTTCATGTAGAAGGTGGAACACAACCATCCTATGATGATCATTAAGAACTCAAGCTCTACTACTTGTAATGAGTACTTCATCTACATATAGAATCACTACTATAAAGATGGACCCCTAGGAATATAGATACACATAATGGTCCATATGCATCATCACTAAGTCATGACTTGTGATTGCATAGTGAGACTTCAAGCACAAGTGCATAGAAGCTCGTTTAAGACCATATGAACAAACTTCTCTAGTTGTCTCAAGTATATCTCCTTTTTCAAAACATAATTTGAGAAAGGCAACCATTAAATCCATTTGTATAACCTAGCTCCAGACTTACCACTATGACAAGTAGTGAATCTTGAGAACACACTTATTCTCAATTACCTTTAGGCTAGGAGAAAAGATCTATTATTGGCTTTCACAACTCATTGGATGCATTAAATGTAACTCATTTACTAATTTTTTAGTCATTCCATCCTTAGTGCACTTTTAAGAGCTGCCTTAAATTCATTTGGTCCAGGAGCTACATTCAAGAATCAAATCTTACCCTCATCATCCAAGACATGCAATTCCTATGGTGTTCTGGATTGCCTTATTGAACACCTTCAGTGTAGGCCAAGATGGAAGTAACTCATGCCCATGACTTGAGGTTCAAACTATTTCTCTTGAACATCATCAACTCTCTCTTGAACATGCTTATCCACTTTTGGATCTTGCTCATGTTGCTCCATAGCAACCATAACTTCTTCCATAGGAGTCACAACTCCATTTTGGTTGAGGTACTCCCTCTATAGTAGGTGCATTTTGTGCAACTACTGTCCTTCTGACACTTAGTTGATCCTTGTCAAGGATTGTACATAATGAGTCCAAATCACCACATTTACCATCTTTTGGGGCCTTGTTCTCCACAAAATTGGTATCATTTTCATTAAAGGCTTTCACTTTCTTGTGACTTACATTAAATCACGGGTAAACTCCAAGTTTAGTTCCTTATCTTTCCAAATTGTCCTATTTTGGTTCTCTTTTAAGAATTTGTCATATTTTAATCCCTTAGCTTTGATTTTCTTTTAAATTAAGTCATTTTTGTTATTTTGACTGTCAAGTTTTCTATTAGTTTAGTGAATTTATGAAAATGAAATTTTCTTAAATTTCAAACTTACCCCCTATTTTATAAACTTTTAACAGAATGGTGCATAATTTTGTTTCTTCCTATTTCATAGTCCTTCTCTTAGAGTCCCACTATGAATTTGATGGCCAGGGTTTTTCTATGGTGTTGTAATTGATGATGCACAAACAAATGTAATCAATCAATCAAATACATTTATAAACACCTCAGTAGCCCTAACTATGTCAATCATAGTGTAATGACTCTAAATGAGGGATCGAACCCAAGAGAATCAGAGCGCCTACAGTATTAATATGCAATGTGTGTCTCTAATCTACTGTTTAATGTAATGGACAACAAAGAAGATGGTAGATATTAAGGTGAGGATGCAAATGTGAGCAGGAATGTGAGTAAATGCATGGAGGCGAATGAAGACAACACTTGTGGAGTTCAATCATTGGTTCTAAAAGTGCATCGTGCGTCCTAAAGATCATACATGTGCTACTAATCTTGTATCCTAGAGGTAGGATATCTCTAACTCCACTAATTGACAACAGAGATTATCTCGAACTCCCTACAATCAATCATCCAATCCGCTAGGATTAGAGCCTAAGGAATTCGATATCATAAACACACATGTAACCTAAAATACCACGAATTACAAAGAGATATGGAATTCTAACTACCGCAACAAAATCCATACATCAATTCAGTGAGGGTTCATGCCAGCAATTCCATTCATGTTCGAGGTGAGTTACGACAATCATTCTGCTCGCCTCTCGGGCACTACGGACCATCGCTCGAATGAGATTTTTCACCTCCTAGCCACTCTCGTGGTCCAAGGGTGATCTCACCGAGGCATTACAATTCCTAACTTATACCACCAATAGACGAATTTCGGTCCTCTCGAACTCCAACTTCATCTACCAATTGATCTCGGGGGTCTATGTCAATTGAAGCCCTCTCGGACATTCAATCAAACACCTAGATGATATGAATATGTCGATGATCAACAAACATGCATACTATTATGGCAAAATGTTCATGGAGATCAATATCAAACAATCTAATCATGGAAATAGCTTACTTGCACCCTAAGCTAGAGATAAACTAAGACATAACATCCCTAACTCTATCAATGTCATACATACAAATGAACAACAATCAATAGCAACTAGAAAAGAGTAATAGAAGTAGAATAGGAGTAGAATTCACCCATATATTGAACATCCACAAGTTAGGCCACTACAAGCAGAATGACATCTCATGACACATATTTTTGTTGACACACAGTAAAGTGTCAAGAGAATTCTATATATGTTCACACTTAATGTATCAAGCAAACTTTCGTACTTCTCTTCACACATTATATATTGTGTCAGCCAATTAATTTTCCTTTCATAACATAAGTTTTAATAACTTATGTCAAGAGATAACTAAATTGAGTTTTTTTTACACATTGATTTTTATTTTGTGTTAGCAATGTATCATATTAAAGAAAATAAAATGTAATCTGTCAAGAGAGAATTTAGGGCGAGTTCTAAAAGTAAAAGCGGGAGTACTGAAACAATTCCCAAACTTTTAACACACTAGAAAAAATCGATTCCTTCAGAATCAAACTCGCCAAACTAAAAATTGATTCGCCAACTCATCAACTCCTCCGCCAAATCACCAGCAACGTCGGTAGCATCATCAACAGAACCCTAACAAGGTTAGATCACTGGAATTTAAGTCGAAGCAGTTAAAGATTCTTTCTATTCTTGTACGAAGGTTAGATCGCCGGAATCTAGCTTCGCCTTTCTTGTGATCAATTTTTATGTGTACTGTTGAAGCTCAAAGAAATCTGGGAAAGGTGAGAGACCTAGGAAGGGTGGAAATCATCACTGGAAAAAAAAATTGGCTTGGGTTTTAAGGCTCCACTTGAAGCAATTGAAGGTACTTATATGAAATTTTCAATTCTGTATTCAATCTTTGTTGTTATTTCATCCTTTAGTTGTTTTTTTTGATACATCAAATCTAGACTCCAGTGCCTTGTTCGATTGGGATATGCATTTGAAACAAAGTTGTGTATTGATGTTCCTTCCCATAATCACTCTTACCTAAAGTCTTGAAAATTTTGAAGATTAAAAGTTTGTTTTGAATAGTGTTAGCGTTTATAATTTTACTTCAGTTCTGTTCTGTTCTTATATGGTGTGCCACATTTGATTCTAAATTTTGCTTCATTAACTCCATGTATTCTTAAGGTAAATACCATATGGCTTGTTGATGATTGTTCATTCATCTAGGTCTTCCCAACAGACGTGAGGCAAATAAAATAAAATATAAAAGCAACATGTTAGAACCTCTCTAAATGAACAATGACAAACTGAATTATGAGTTATTTTTAAGCTTCCTTCATTGGAAACAGTTTTAGATTGTTGTAAGAGTAAGAAATGCAAAATTAGAAACTTATATGGTGTGCCACATTTGATTCTAAATTTTGCTCTGTGCTCCAATTCTCCTTCTAGGTTGCACTTTCTTTCCACTTTTGGATCTGTCTGACCTGCCAAAGCCAGAGGATGCTAAGTACTGCCACATATGACACAAATTAACACACAGGGTAGCAACTTTAAGAAGTTCTGTAGCATAATACATGCTTAGACTACACGATAGATAGTATTGCAACCTGACATGACGTCACATCTTATGATCTATGTGAACTGAAGACTGAAAAGTAATGCAGATGTCAAGAAATACCAACCTTGAATTAAATACTAGAAACTCATTTGGTTCAGTTTAAAAGGCATTTGAAGTTATTTATATACGGAGTATGTTTCATTTCACAGTTTTTTTTCATCAAGAACTAATACCATTTGAAAGATTCCATTATATTAAATTATTAACACAACTATCGGTTGAATAACATTTTCCTATAATGTAATAAATATTTTATTAAATTTCAGCATTCACATTCAATTGGCTTATGTATCAGATTATAAGTGAACCAAATGTACATGCATAATTATTACTGCCTGCAATGAAGACACTTCTAACAATCTATGTCAACTGAAGGATGAAAAGTAATGCATGATTTACTCAAATGAAACATTTACTATACTGAAGACAGGAATCATTTGCCTCTATTATTTCCTGAAAAATTAGTTGCCCTCCTTCATCTAACAGAAGTTTTGTAATACAAGTATGGGCAAAACTTCCCCTCTCAAAAAGTACTGAATAAATTACTTCGACAATCAATCACTCTTTAATTTCAAATAACTGAACCTTAGTAATGGTTTATCTACTAGTTTTCACATGAATCTTACCTTTTCTTTTTCCTTTTTCGCCCTAAGCACCCCGACTAGCTTTGTAAAGAACCAATATTTCAGATGACACAAAACATTAAGATTCCAAACAAATTCCTTTCTAGTACTTTGTTCTAAGAAAAATGATCATGATTTGTTGTGCTTCTTAGGTGCAAAAAGACATGCCCTGAATGCTCATTAAAAAATTTAAATCAAAGTGGTCCTTGATTAAAAAAAAATTGAAAAGGAGAATTTAATTCAATGCTTTTTATCCAAAAGAAACATTCTAAGAGAAGCTACTTTCTGCTCATGTGAGGTAAGGTTCATTAGGCAGACCTGTGGATGTGTAGTCTTGAGGGGAAAGTGTTGTTAAGTTAGAAATTTAGAAATATATTAAGCTCCAGAGTCCAGAAGCTTATCTTTAGAAGAGGGGAGGCTAGTTAGCAGATTTCTGTGCTCCTATAAGATCCTAAGGGTTTACAAAACTAATGGGTTTAATTTAGTACATAAGATATTAAAGTGGTTGGTGTGTAGTTAATTAAATTAGTAATAGAAGAGAGCTAAAACCTAAAATAAAAAACTAATGCATGCAAGAAACACTACAGTTATCTTTAACTAGGTTCAACCATACATAAGAGAGTAGCTCTTACACTTTTGCTGAGAGAGAGAGAGAGAGAGAGAGAGTTAGGCCTAGAATTTCAGAGAATAGAGGAGATTAAAGCAAACCAAGACCAAGGTTAGAAGGGCTGTATGGTGCTGACTCTATGTCCAGACACAGTCCTGAAACTGTAGGAATTAAGCTCCTGATTCCTTGAGCCATTAACTGATATCCACTCCTTCACTAGTCATAACTGGGTTGTTGCTTAAAATAATTATAACGTTTAGGATTAGTTCTGTTCAGGTTTCAAACATGCGATTTCTGTCAAGTCTCTACACAAGCTGCTAATATGAAATTATTGTCTCCTATATTGAGAACTTATATGGTGTGCCACATTTGATTCTAAATTTTGCTCTGTGTTCCTCCTTCTAGGTTATAATTTACTTCAGTTTTGTTCTTTCTGTTTTTCAATCTCTTCTAGTTTATAATTTTTTCTTTTTGTGCCATAAGAGTACTATTTAATTTTATTGAGAAAGTGAAGGTGTCATTTATGGTTTCAGGAATGTTCTCCCATTTTTTTATAACAAGTAGTTTCATCCTATTATATGCATCATGAGTGATCGATCTTGGATGTATCATGCTCCAAGATCATCTCAACAATTTGTAAATGGAGTAGAGGGTTTTTTAAATTTTGCCTTTCAAAAATCAACTGGTGATGGAAAGATTGTTTGCCCACGTAGGAAGTGTTACAATATGTTCTACCGTACTACAAGGGTAGTGTACGATCACCTTATATGTAATGGCTTCCGAGTAGAATACACAAAATGGGTAGATCATGGAGAGACAAGAATGGCATCATCTTCAAGATTAATGGGTAATAATAAAGAAAGGATATTTGAGCATGACATGCATGGATTATTGAATGACATGTTTCCTCCGGACCATTTAAGTAGAAGTAGTCCGAATTTGGAGGAGTGCCAGGGGAATATAAACGCTGGTGATTTCAGCAACCCATCACATTTGGAAAGTGAATGTACCAAGTTTTCTGACTTGATAATAGATGCTGCAAGAGAGGTGTATCTAAACTGTAAATACAATAAGCTTTCTTGTTTGGTACATCTTTTCCACTTGAAGTGCTTAGATGGTTGGAGCAACAAATCATTTTCTATGTTGTTAGACTTTTTACATGACTTTTTGCTTCATGAAAATTTGATTCCTAAAAAAACTAGTCAGGTGAAGAAGATGTTGGGAAAATTGGGTTTAGGGTATGAGAAGATCCATGCTTGTCCAAATGATTGTGTGTTGTTTTGGAATGACGACTAAAAAGGTGAGACATGGTCAGTTTGTGGAGGTTCAAGGTGGAAATGTTATACGGATAATACAGGTGATGATGTTAGCATGAAAAAGAAAAAGGCAGCTAAGGTTCTCTGGTGGTTTCCTTTAAAGCCAAGGCTACAAAGATTGTTTATATCTTCAAAGACAGCTGACCTTATGAGATGGCATCATAGGGATCGCATTAAAGACGAGAAATTAAGACATCCAGCTGATGATGCATCCTGGAAAGACTTCGATGCTAAATTTCCTGAATTTTCTAGTGATCCCCGAAATGTTCGGATGGCCCTCACAAGCGATGGTTTCAACCCTTTCAAGACAATGAATGTCTCTTATAGTATTTGGCCTGTTTTCTTGATCCCATACAACTTACCTCCATGGTTGGTTATGAAGCAACCCAATATGATTCTTTCCCTTATTATTCCTGGACCTAGAGGCCCTGGCAATAAAATTGATGTTTATATGCAACCTCTAGTAAAGGAACTTAAGGATTTGTGGGAGGTAGGTGTAGAAACTTTTGATGCTAGTATCAAAGAGAACTTTCAGCTAAAAGCAGTCGTGCTTTCAACCATTCATGACTAAGGGTCATTTGGCTTGTCCTTCATGTGGTTTCAATACTGATTCAGAGTGGTTAGAACATGGTCAGAAATTTTGTTATTTGTGTCATAGGAGATGGCTCCCAATTGACCAAAGATGGCGAAATGAGACTAGACAGTTTAATGAAAACAAAGAGCTACGTGATGCCCCTATTCCCATCTCCGGAAATATGGCTTTGCAACAAGTTGAAGGAATTCAATTTCTTACGAACAATCCTGATAAAGGTCCATGGAAGAAGAAAAGCATTTTTTCATGTTGCCTTATTGGGAACATGTGTTGTTGCGCCACAATTTTGATGTCATGCACATAGAAAAAAATGTGTGTGAAAATATCATTGGGACTTTTTTGGGACAAGAAGGGAAGTCAAAAGATAATTATAAAGCCATACTTTATCTACAAAAAATGGGTCTAAGAAAAGAACTTCACCCAAAGAAACGTCCTGGTACCAATACAACATTCTTACCACATGCATGTTACCAAATGACCCGAGCTAAGAAGGATCTCTTCTTGAAAACCATGAAGCTTATTAAACCTCCAGATGAATTTTCATCCAATATCTCTCGTTGTGTGCAGTTGAATGAGAGAAAGCTTATATGGTTAAAAGGTTATGATTGTCATATGTTAATGCAAGGGTATCTACCAATTGCATTAAGTGGGACATTGCTTGATACAGTGACTTCCATTGTTCTGGAGCCGTGTGAGTTTTTCAAGGGTATTTGCTGCAAAGATTTGTCTAAACATGATCTCCAATTTCTTCAATCAAGGGTTGCAAGAACATTATGCAAAATGGAAAAAAAATATTTCCTCCCTCTTTATTTACTATCATGGTGCACTTAGTAATTCATCTGGTTGAAGAGGTAAGGCTAGGAGGGCCTGTTACTTTTCGATGGAT
>JBBYHH010571295.1:0-10735 GCA_038382905.1 Daphne laureola
ATATTCAAGTCTTTAACATAGTCAAGTTACGTTTCATGAAGGGATGAAACTATATATATACTCCTCCTGTGCCTTTAAACATGTAAAAATTCAACTAACCTAAATTAAGAATGCGTGTTAATTTAAGGATAAAAGGTAAAATACTGCATATAAGACAATAATAATTTTTTTTTTTTATGAGTGGGAAGAGATGTATAAAGTAAAATTTGTGTAAATAACTTTATGTAAAAGGAAATATAGAAAAAAAATTGGACAACCAACAAAATAAACTGTAGCAAAGTTTTTTTTTATAGAAGAAATGACTATTCATTTAATGGAGAATAACTTGTGACCAAATAAACAAACTAAATAGAAATGAAAGCCCAATAACTACGAGCGGTCTAGACATGAACTGAGCAAAACCCATCCTAAGTCCCCAATGGCTTAAGGCCAATGAGGAAAAAATTCCAAAACGAAGAAACCAAACAAGTATACACAAACAATTAAAGATAGCAGGAAAAACAGGATGACAATAAAACAAAACCAATAAAGGATGAAACTTCTCAGGTGAAGTTGTTGTTCCAAGTCCTTTGAAAATGCCATAAGACTTGAATCAATGTTCCATATGTAGCATACGCAAGACCGCTCGAGGCTACCGTCCCCCTCCACTGAAACCACGCTAAACGAGTCTGAAAGAGCCTATTCCCTGCAAGGAAACCAGAAAGCACAAGCAAACAACAAACCAAACCTGATTAGACCACATCCAAGACCAGTTAAGTATCCCTGTCCACTGGCAATCCCGAGTCCATAACAAAATACAAGTGGTAGGGCCGAACTTTGTATCCCAACCACTCAGAACAAAAAGGCTCACTACTTTAGGCAAGGAGCACTATCGCTCTCTGCCTTTTCCTGCATGTCCTCCTGGGAGCCATCCTTGCAAGCACCAACCCGAGTGCACTTTCAGCCTCCTCCTACATGCATCCTCCCAACACCACCACTACACGGTCTTCCCCTCTGACGTCCATTTTTTAGAGTTGGTGAAGCAAGAGGTACCAACTCCCTACTAGTCCCAATAGTGAAAACAAACGGAGCTGAAACTGGAGGGGGATTTGCAAAAATCTCCATCGACACTAAAGCCCACTCCTCAATCCATCAATGGTGTTCCTGTAGGGACTAGAGCCCTTAATTTCCTCCAACACCACCATCTCCTGACTGACCAGGCTCGCCATCCGAGGCACCTAAACCGCTTTTTGAACCACGGACAGCTGAGGCCGTGACGGCCTTGCCTCCACTGAAGCCCCCAGCCATCACCATCTCCCACCGTAGGTCGAGCTCGGAGCCACGATCCGAACTTGTTCTCCCCAACTTCCATACAATCCTTCTCCACATGAGACACGATACCACACTTGTAGCAAAAATCAGGTAATTTCTCATACTTCACATTCAGGAAAAGGTTCGAAGAGTCTGCATTAATAGTATTAATACCTTTCCAGTGTGGACGGGTGAAATCTATCCCCACACGAAGCTTCATCGATATGCCATCACAAACCACCCGTTTGACAAGTCCCAGTGCCCAGCCAAGAGGCTGTCCCATCTCATTCGTGGCCCAGCTGAATGACAAATCAAGCACATGCACCCATAAATCCATAGTTTTGAAAGTCATAGTGGACAATTGATCACCCGGTTTGATAAAAGAGAAGATTATCATTTTGTTGTCAAACTCCCATGACCAAACTGAAGAACACCATCAATATGCAGTTCTTTCTCAAACTCAAAGAAAAAAAAATTATCTTGTAGAGCATCCGTACCTTGTCGAACCTTGAACTTTACCTACTCCTTCCATGTCGCCGTAAACGCGGCTACGAGGTTGTTTGCCTGAGCCACACACGGTGAGAGGAC
Organism: Daphne laureola; assembly: GCA_038382905.1. Taxonomy (NCBI): domain Eukaryota; kingdom Viridiplantae; phylum Streptophyta; class Magnoliopsida; order Malvales; family Thymelaeaceae; genus Daphne; species Daphne laureola. The sequence goes on from JBBYHH010571295.1 coordinate 1,879, forward strand.
CAGCGCAGGAAGGACAAACGCTGAAGTCGGTGCGACTGTTAGCCCGAGAACATTGTCTGCCACCACCGCATCGTCCTCTGCTATCGATACTGCCACCATCTGCCCTTCGATTGCCTCAATGGACATCACCCGGAGAAGAACTTTGCTAGGAGTTGAGTAGTGGAGAGCAAGAGGAATCCTAAAAGAAGAAGATTTCATGGAGAAAAATAAAAAGAGAGAGGGGTTGCCAAAAACCATAGCAAAGCAGGGAAAAAGACTCGAGAGAATTTTAATTGTAGCAAAATTTAAAGAATATAGATAGTAATTAGAATTTTGTTTTTGTTTTACAAATTGAAGTCTTAGTGGGTACTTGGGATCCCCTTGGAAACAGTCCGGCAATTTTTTTATGGGCCATATCATTATATTGCGACTGCACCGCTACTATAGTAGCAAATTGAATTGTGGATGACTGTTAGAAGTATATTTTTGAAAAAAAAAAAAGAATAAATAAATTTAATTTCATCCTAAATTTATCTAAACTCATTCTAAATCTATAAATTATTGTAACCCAAAATCTTAAAAATCCATAAATTCATAAAAAAACGCACAGAAAACTTAGAAATTCATCTGAAACTTTAGAAACTTAGATTCATACAAAAATAGAAAACTTCATCATACTTTCTTCTTTAACCTAATTTTTTTATAAATAAAACTTAAATCTTCATCTCATACGAAAAAAGAAAGACGACAATGACGAGTCGATGGCGAAGGTGGTGCTGGTGTAGAAGATTGGCGGCAGTGCCTCATCTCGCCTTTTCGCTTGGAGACCGACTGATAGCTAGAACTGCCGGAACGAAGTTGTACATCGTTGATGGCGGAGCAGAGGTGATGAGGATGGAGGAAGCAGTTGTAAGGACCGAGGATGGAGGTGGAGAGAGTACTTTGTAGAGAACATGGATTTTGAGAGATGTAAAGGAGATGAAAGTGAGATCTAGATCTAGATCTGAAGAAGAAAATGACTTATTTCAAATTTAACATTGTAGTAGGAGCATGTATATAGTGGATTTGGCACTACAGAGTAGTTCTCATAGACGCTATTTTTTCCGCTACAACCACCGTATCTAACTTACCATATTTTTGTACGTTGCGGTGTTTATTGCGAGGAGTAACGGTCGTCGATCCAATTATTGGTATGAAGATCATGTCATGTACCCAATCATCATATACCAAGTTAATTATCGCTAACAAGCTTCCACTTCTATACATGTCCTCTCCCACATGTCTTATCGTGTCTACATTTAATTGATACATAGTTAATTCAGTACTTGTTTAGCTCGTTCAGTTTCCCTAACTCTCATTAACCTCTATATATATTGCTAGTAAGTTGCAGCTGCACATAAACAACACAACCAAACTCAACAAACACTCAAACAACGATGCTTCTCTCTCCTCTCCTCTCTACAATTTCCTTATTACTAATCAGCTCATCATGTTATGCACTTTCACATGGAGGAGGTGATCATGATCATGCAAACGCTAGACACACTTACATCGTCCATGTCTCACCCCCGGACCCAACAACTCTTAATAAGTTACACTCATCATCAGATCATCAAAGTACTACTACTGTTCATCATGACCTAGTCAACTGGTACAGGTCAGTCCCAGTAAAAATTGTACTTTAATTTATCAAAAAATTTACTATTATTGCATGTTTGTGTTTATTTTTTTACGGCACACATCTAGTTTTTCAGACACTAGCTAGATCTCATACCCATTAGCAGCAGAAGCATGGCAAGCTCCGGTAGTAGCAGCACCGGGCCGCAAATGCTGTATCCATACAAGAACGTGATGAGTGGATTCGCAGCGAAGCTGAGTCAAGAAGAAGTTGAAGCTATGAGGAAGAAAGATGGATTCGTCTCCGCCCGTCGTCAGAGGGTGTATAGAAAACAGACGACTCATACGCCGGAGTTTCTAGGGTTGCAGATGAAGTTTGGGGTTTTGAAAGACTCGAATTCCGGCGAAGGTGTGATCATCGCCGTCTTGGACACCGGTGATTCGCCGTCGCACCCTTCTTTTAAGGATGACGGAATGCCGCCACCACCGGGTAAGTGGAAGGGGAGATGCGAGATTCCGGCGGGATATAATTGTAACAATAAGCTCATCGGCGTGAGGGCTTTTGACGTCGAAGGGAATAACACGGAGGCATCGGCGGTGGATGATGATGGACATGGGACCCACACTGCCAGCACGGCGGCCGGTGCTTACGTGGACTACGCCGACGTTTTGGGGAATGCGAGAGGAACGGCGGTCCGGATGGCGCCGCGGTCGCACTTGGCGATTTATAGGGTCTGTTTCGTGGAAGATTGCGCGGAAAGTAACATACTTGCCGGAATTGATGCGGCGGTTGACGACGGCATTGATGTGATCGATATCACTCTCCCTCGGTGAAGATCCGGTGCCGTTTTATGAAGACGCCGTTGCTGTGGGGTCGTTCGCGGCAGTGCAGAAGGGGATTTTCATCAGCTGCGCGGCGGCGAATGCCGGCCCACTGCACCGAACTTTATCCAACGAAGCTCCGTGGGTTCTAACGGTCGGAGCGAGCACGGTTGACCGGAGAATCGAAGTCGTCGTTAAGATCAATAACGGAGAACAGTTCAGTGGAGAAACCGTCGCCAGGTCCGACATTTTCCCTACCACGCCGTTACCGTTAGTTTACGCCGGTGCAAACGGCAAACAAGACTCCGCATTTTGCGGAAACGGTTCACTTGACGGCGTAGATGCTAAGAACAAAGCCGTGTTGTGCGAACGAGGTGGCGGGATCGGAAGAGTGAAGAAGTCAGAAACGCCGGTGGCGCCGCCATGATGTTAATGAACGGAGCCAGTGATGGATTCAGCACCATCGCTGAGGTACACGTCATCCCCGCCGTCCATGTAAGCTACGCCGCGGGACAACGGATTAAAGCCCACATAAACTCATCCACCACTGCTAAAGTACCACCCACCGCAGAGCTGTGGTTCAAAGGAACCGCCGTCGGAGATAAATCTGCACCCGCCTTGGCTTCGTTCTCTTCAAGAGGTCCGAGCGTCGTGACTCCGGGGATTCTCAAACCGGATGTCATCGGTCCCGGCGTCAGTATACTAGCAGCCTGGCCATTCTCCGTCGACAACACGACTCATCAAACGAGTGAGTATCTCCTTTTGTCCCTCATGTCAATGATTTAATAATTAACGTACGGTTAAACAATTCTTAACTTTTTAATAGATACTTTCTTCCACATCCAAAATTGAGATAGGTCATTTGTCCTACATTTTGGTGTCCATTAGTATTAACTAATCTATCTAATTTTTTAAAAACATAAACACTATTAATCCATTTATCATTTATAATGTAGACCTTCGAGCACACAAAAAAGTGGGCTATGTCATTTTTACCCTCTTCAACATCATATATTTTTTGAGTTTATATGTTGTTCCCTATTTCTGTATCTCTGTTGTCCATTATAACAACATTAATTGTTTATTAAAAACTTAATAGATCAATTAATATTGTTAATAAATTACATTGACAGATTTAAGAGGAGATACAAAAACACCGTAGAGAGCAATTCTCTCTATCTATCTCCTCTTTTGAGTACAACAGATCCCATATCCCCATTTAGGAAGTCCCTTCATATGTCCCTTACCATAAGTAACTAACAGAAATAACAGTGTTAATTAATTATAGTGAGAGAGATGAATGAGACCCTATAAATGGAGACAAGGAATCCGGACTCTCCTCTTTTAATTAATTATTGTATTGGTGTTAAATAATTGGTAAACTTTTTATTTTTTATCAGAGGCTTTCTTCAACATCATGTCCGGCACTTCCATGTCCTGCGCGCATCTTGCCGGCATCGCTGCACTCCTAAAAGGCAGCCACCCTACGTGGTCACCAGCGGCCATTAAATCTGCCATAATGACAACTGCCGACATCATCAACCTCGCCGGAAAACCAGTCCTTGACGAACAGCTTCAACCCGTGAATATCTTCGCCACTGGAGCCGGCCATATTAACCCCTCTAAAGCTAACGATCCTGGTTTGGTTTACGACATCCACCCCGACAACTACATCCCATATCTCTGCGGTCTGAACTACACCGATCAACAAGTCGGAATACTCGCTCATCGGCTGGTAAACTGCTCGGAGTACGGAGGAATCGCGGAAGCTCAGCTCAACTATGCATCATTCTCAGTAGTATTAGGGCCAAATTCTCAGACATTCTCAAGGACTGTCACGAATGTGGGTCGCACAATCTCAACTTACGTGGTCTCTGTGGTTACGCCGGAGTGGGTCACTGTGAAAATGAGCCCTAGTGTACTTCAGTTCACTGCCGTGAACCACATGGCAATGTACTGGGTCACGTTCACCGTGAAACTGGGTTACAAATCGGGTGCCTTCGCACAAGGATACATAAATTGGGCCTCTGCCACGCACTCTGTGATGAGTCCTATTGCCGTGCAGTTCAAGTAAACGTCAGTGTTGACAGTGTTGTAGCGAATTGAGTGCTTTGTGTGTCTGGGAATGTTTCTTACTGATGTATGTTACAGCTTTGATCAAAGACTATTTATATAAACAATGCTCGTTTTCTCTATAAAAATTCTTTGAACAATTCACAAGTTCTATCAAAGCACGAAGACCGATCTTGCCATGATGAAACTCCCACTTATTTACAAGTGATGTCAAGTGTATAAATACGATCGTTCTTCATTTTGAAACCTTGCACATATAATCGAGAAGCAAATATTAACTTGCACATAAATACTATGTGTCATTTTCTTATTAATTTCTAAAGGGGTTGCTTTCTCGGTCCAATGACTTCAAAATCTTGAAAGTTAAGATGAAAGTTGTACTTGTTCAGCAAGATTGTGTGGAAAGCATTGGATAGATAGAGTATCGCTTCTAGTGACCATGAAAAATGTAACGATTTATGAGAAATAAGCAAAGGATCGTAACACGATTCAACTACACTTGGCAGACGGGGTTTTATGAGAAGTGTTAGCGGAAACACTAACTACTAGATTATGGAGGGAATTGGAAAAAAAATATATGAATAATCTCTCAATAACCGCGTGTAGCGAAAGCAACATCCTTACACTCTCTAGATGGACGACAGTACACAAATCAAAGACCACATAGACGAGTTCAAGAGAATCATATTCGATCTACAGGGAATCAGAACATCAATTGAAGAAGAAGATAAGACTCTTATTCTCTTATGCTATTTACCATCTTCATATGAGAATTTTGTTCATAGAATTGACGGGTGTTTTATACGTATACAAAATGGTCTCACCTCGAGTAGATAAAATATCCGATGATCCCCAAGTGAAAGACGTACACTTATAGATAAGATGAGTGGAGTCGAACCCAGAAAGGCTAATGCACGACCTAGCAAAATCTGGTTAGTTACAATGTATTTTTTGGTATTTCTGGTTTATGAGATGTGGATTTTTATCTTGGATATTTGTAGGGGAGGACTAGAGGAAATAAATCTATTCTACTGAATGCAGTTATCTATCATGCATACACAACTTGACTGAAATAAGATAAAAAACTAAAGGGCTCCTAAGGTTGTTTATTACGAAGGTTGCTAGCATTTATGTTGTGTTGACGTAAATGCGATGGTATGGAGGTTTGATAAAATTCAAGTAGTGACCTTTTGGTCTAAGGGCAGCTCTGGCGGGTCCCTTCGATACACAAGGGTCCCACTCAGATTTGTCTAAAGGCTGAAGACCAAGATATGACCAAGAGGGAGGTGAATTGGTTTTAAAACAGATTCAAAACTCTTTTACCTTTGAAACCAATGCCCTTGAAACACTCAGATCAACACGTTGATAACACATAGTTGAAAACACTTGCAGCAGCAAGGTATCAACGCGTTGATGGTTAACACTGATAAGAACTGTGAAGTAGAATGAAGGACACAATGATTTATAGAGGTTTGGTCTAACTTGACCTATGTTCTCTACTCAAGACACACTTGAGATTTGCTCCACTATAACTGAGACGTGACACACAAGGCTTATACAGAGTTTGCCTGACATACAAGACTTTACCAACGCTGCTTGACATACATGACTTTACGCCAATGCCTGACTAACAAGACTTTACAAATGTCTGACTAACAAGACTTTATCAATGGCGGCCCAACACATAGGAATTTACGCCGAACTGCCTGACTAACAGAACTTTGAGTGATGACAGTAGACTGTGATCAACGTGTTGATAGAACACACTATCAACATTCCTCTTCCTTGAGAAGTTTCACTTGATCACTGTTGTAGAACTAGTCTAACAACACCAATTAGTGAAGTTGATCTATGTAAGTGCATGAGAATAAGCCTTTATACAAGAGTAGATGTAGAATAGAAGGCTTATTTGTAAGATGACTCTCTGTAGTAGGTAAAGTTGTTGATGATGATCTTTTGGATGCTTATAGCTTTATGAATGTATGCTCGAGAGTGTCTTTGATCTTTGTGAGTGAGTAGGAGATGAAGAGTATTCACAGAATGATCAGTATTATTTTTTCTGTTATGTGTCTCTTCTTCTTCTTTCTTATTCTTCCTCTTTTATAGACTCCAGAGTGCTTGCAAATGGGTAGAAGCGTCCTTTGATATTCATATAGTCACTGTGTATGAATTCTTTCCTTTTTGCGCTTTTTGAACGTTGGCTAATTGATTTGTAGTTGTTGCAGATATTTGTAATATTCTGTCATCTTCCATCAACGCGTTGACGAAGACTGGCTTCAACAACTTGATGGATTTTATTCTTCAATCTTGATCCATTCTGAGAGCTTCAAACTTGTATATATTCTCTCATGATTGTAGCTCAGTAGTGGAGTGGATGACTTTATCTTCGATTGCTCCATGACTTGTAAAACTTGAAGTTTGTATATTGAGCATCTGGCTATCAATGCGTTGATGCATACTACATCACACGCTTTCGTGATTTCTTTCCTTTTTTGAGTTGATTGCATCTTTGTGTTCTGATTTCATCATGATCTGATAGGATAGTCATCTGAAGGTTTGCATATTCTTCATCTTCAACACGTATCCTTCATTTTTCTATGAATGTGGCTAAGAAACAAGTCCATATTAATCATGAATTTTGATCAAAATGTATGTATACCAAAATATTCAACATAAACCATATAACACACGATTTCTTGTACTTTTGAGTATTTTACAATTAAATCCTAACATTTTTTAGCTTTCAAACCAAGAACTAGTAATCTTGGTCAAAACATTAAATTTATCAAAACTTTACAAATATGTCCTCAAGGTTTTAGAATCATCAAAACTAGTGGTAAGAGGCAATAAAGTCAACAATCTCCCCTTTTTTTTATGATGACAAAACACTTCAAGAAGTTTTGATAACCCTTTTTGAAATGAGATCTTGATAAAATTCTTGTAGTAGAATATATGCTCCCCTTAGGATGAGCTTTGAAAAGTTCTTTGCAATATAAGAACATGTACATTCTCCCATTAGAATGTATTTTTCCCCTTAGGAAAATAGTTTTTGAAAATCTCATTGGGATATTAGTTGCAATTTATCAAAAGATCAAGTTCCCCCTTACTTTTTGAACATATTTCTCCCCCTTTTTGTTATCATAAAAAAGGTACAAACAAAGAGGAGCACATATGTAAGATATGTAAATGAGATTAAATGTATTACCAAGTTCTCATCAATTTGTTGATATTCCACTCATCAACATGTTAATGAACACCAAGTGATACAAGTAGTAACCTTGTGATATTTAACACATTCAGATCAAGTAGATGAATAAACAATCTGATTTTCATATGAATGAGGATACTTTGATTTGAGATTCAATTGAAGTGATCAACTCATTTAATGAATGGCATGAAGCATGTATGATCATATTTAGAGTGCTCATATACCAATGTAGATTTTCATTCTTTCTCTTACTCTTGATGTTTAGGCTTGATCATATTGAATGAACATGGATATGTGAGATTTTAGCCGATTATTGAGCATCATGAATATGCATATTGATCACTGTTTTTAGACAGTTAAGATTTAATCCTTGTGAATTACTCCCTCCGTTTCACAAAGGTTGTCAATTTTATTTTCATGTTTCTGCAATATTTAATCTTTGATTTTTATTCATCAATGTTTTGATATAGAAACTTAAATGGTTTATATGAATATCATAATTTGTAGTATGAATTTTCTAAGTTTTTTTTTTAATTTTTTTCATTATATGTCTTACTTATAATTTGAGTCAAACATTCAAACACAGAATATGAAAGTCAAAGTCTACAATCTTTTTGGGACGGAGGGAGTACTAAATATGCATCTTGTGAAAGGGTTTGAAAGATCATACATATAAAGACATGCTTGAAAGTATAAAAGAATGTGTTGGGATTCCCAACTTTCTATTAAAACAATACAACAATAAAGTCAATGCATGAGTCAATGTAAATTCTACAGATACTTGTCATCAACGTGTTGATAAGATGAGTAACACCGTGTTGATCAACATGTTCAACATAAAAACAATAAATAGATTTAAACACACAAAGAGATATATGAGCCAAATATGATATATATTAACCAAAGTGAGGTTGAATAACTTCAACCCATTGTAGGTTCAGTAATAGAGAATATCCAAGTAAAAATTAGAGAAATTAAAGAGATGATCCAAAATTACAACAAAAAACTAAATAAAAGCTAAGACTAGCTAGAGATGGTTCAGTCTTCAGATTCATCTTCTATATTTGGTGAAGGAGGGTCTGATTCAGTCTCTTTTGAGTCTGGTTGAGGGATTTTCTTCTTTTTTTTTTGAGTAAAATGCACCGGTGGTCCTATAAC
>JBBYHH010571406.1:0-10734 GCA_038382905.1 Daphne laureola
GGTTCGCCCGAGCCACCTGAACTTCTAACTTCCCCATTTTCTTAATGGGCTTAATAACTCGTCCTCCGGCCACTCCCCTCTGGGAAAATCATCGCCGGCCAATAGTGGGTGTAACACGAAGCGTTATCCTCCCCGAAGATTTCCTCCACGTGTCTCTCATCCTCTGGTCCGCCCTTCATGTCATGGAACGTGGCGTCCCTTGAGCCCTCCTGGACCAAGCAAAGGATGCCACATGCCCTATAAATAGACAGCCTTCCCCCCTAAAAAAAGGGGACCTGGACATTGAATACTCTCGATCCGACAACCCGAAGTACCAAAGACTGACCCTTGTCAACACCTTCTCAGATTTTAGGAGGAAAAACAGGAAGTTGAGATCCCGACATCGAGAGATAAACCATGGTGCAAGGTACATTCTTCGTACCATAACTTTGTGAATTCTTATTATGTTAGAGATTACCTTAACATTGGCACCGTCTGTGGGAAACCAGACGTTTCAAACCCAAAGGATACCATGGTGGATCCCTCCCTTTCTATGACCGGCACCCCTCCGAGAAACATGAGGGTAGCAGGGCAAGAGATGGTGGAGGACGATCTCACTCCCGCGGATACCGGATTCCAAGAGTCCGCGGCTTTAAAGATCGCTCGATGAAACTTGGAGGTATCTCTCATCCCCGACATCGGCTACTCTACGGGGTAAGCTCCTCCATCCACTGGCTTCAGCATACTATACGGCTCCGGTCTAGCGAACGGCTTAGGCCTAATGAATAGCTTCGATCGCTTATCAGGCTCCGGCCTATCTTTCGGCCACGGCCCCAAACACGAACTCTCATACGAGAAGCGCCTCTTTCTTTTCAGGGATCATCTGGCATCTCGAGAATGGGACTTCACTCCTAACTCTACCCGACCCTTCGGTGGAATGACTGAGCCTTCTATCTCGGGAATACCCATCAGGTTCCCAAGATTCACCCCGGGATAACAGGGATCCACTCCGATCTTCAGGATGGAACCCCCAGCCTCCCCCAGGCCTCCGCTCTTACGGAGCCTAAATGTCGACGTCTCTCCCGGCACTCTGGTCTCATTTGTCACGCCCCCTGCGATCCCGGACATAGCTCTGGCAAGTATAGGACAGTTTGAGATGTTTCTACAAATGTATCAGGATCAAATCCAGCTACTCAAATCCCAACTAGAGGCCACGAGACAGCAATCTTCCCGGTCCGATCGCTCCCCCTTCACGGCGGCGTTGCCAGCTTCGGCTTGCCTGAAGGGACCAAAGCTCCCTTGCATCGATCAATATGACGGGTCGACCGACCCTGAGGACCACGCACAGGCTTACGAGGACAAGATGTAGTAGCACCTTTTTTTGGATTCTGACCTTTGCACGACATTTCCTCAAAGTCTGCGAGGTGTCGCCTGAATGTGGTTCTCCATGATCCCGGCAGGGACCATACACTCCTGGGAACAACTTAAGAGAATATTCATGAACCAATACCTCGGGAAGAAGAGGACGAAGAGAAACTCTCTCGGACTACGAGATGTGGTCTAGAAGAGAGGGGAAACCCTCCGAGACTACATTAAATGATTCAACAACCGCTTGGTCGAGCTCACGGACGTCTCGAATGACGTAGCAATTTATGCTGCCGCGGCTGATGTCTCAGTGACAATCTCTTTCGGATGCAACCTCGCGGGCCGAACTTCAAAATCCCTCCAAGAATTCTATGACCGGGCCGCCCCCTTCATCAATCAAGAGGAAAACTCAATCGCCTGCTAGGCAAACAACCCTCATCCTTAGAATGACCCGAATAAGAGGCCCCGCACCGATTCCGGACGGCAGGGACCTCAGACCAATTTTGGTCAATTCACCGGTGGATGGGGACCATACAATGGGAGATCGACTGCTGGAACTTTCCCTCGGGTTCACGTCATCGAGGACTTTACTCCACTCTCGACCAATCAGGAAGAAATACTCTTGGTAATTGAGAGAGAACCTGGCTTCCAACGACATCCCCCGATGAAGTCGGATACAAAGTCGAGGAACAAGCGATATTTTTGCAAGTTCCATCACGACCACGGTCATAGTACCGAACACTGCCGACTCCTCCAAAAACTGATTGAAGAGCTGATTCAACAAGGCAAGTTGGCCCAGTTCGTCAAAAGATACACGAAGTCGGTGAAGCAAGAACCCGACAGCTCCAAACCTCGGGATATGAGCAAAAGTGATGGTAAGAGACCTATTATCCACATGCTCCTCGACCATCCTTCCGAGATGTCGAGGGAAGAGCGACTCTTCGTTCACCAAGTCCAACACGTTGGGCGAGGTCCGGTGACGTTCGAAACTCCCCTGGTCGACCTTCCATGATCACATCGGGAACCCATCACCCTCGAGGTGGATGTCGACGGTCACCAAATGAAGCGAATCCTCCTCGACACGGGGACCCAACCGGACATGATCTACCGACATGCCTTCAAAAGAATGGCTCCAGAGGTCAAGGCGTTGTTGAAAACTTCTTGTACCCCGGTGTACGGTCCCGACAACTCCCCCATTCCCGTCCTCGGCAGCGTCATGCTCCCTATCTCCGTAGGCCCCGATCTTGAGGATGAGTTGGCCCCAATGACCGATGCCACAGTTGAGTTCAAAGTGATTGATGCTCCGAGTCCATACAATGCTCTATTTGGGCTAAACAGTCAATCGGCCCTCGATCTCCACATTCATCCCCGGACCAAGGAAGTCAAGATCCCAACTACTCAAGGCACACTTCGGATCTACACGGAACCTATCCTTGACGAGTCATTCCCGGGAAATATGGTAAACGAGCTCAAACAATATTCTGGGTACATAACTACGAACGACCTAATGACTCTCACCGCTGAATATTTTGATCTCAGGAATGAGGATAAGCTCCAACAGGGCTCCCCGACCGAGGAGACTAAAGATGTGGCCATCGACGACCGAGGTTGGATGGTTAAGATCGGGAATAATCTACCCCCTAAGGTCGAGAAGGAGATAATGTTCCTACTCCAAGAATACAAAGATTTTTTTGTGTGGTCCCCAGCAGAGATGCCCGTCATTGACCTCGAAGTGACCATCTATCGGCTCAGCGTCATCCCGGGGTCAAAGCCCGTTGTGCAAAAGAAGCGTCCAGTCAATTTTGAGCGTCGAGATGCCATCAGAGCGGAAGTAGATAAACTTTTTGTAGCCAGTTTTATCACCGAAGTTTACTACCCGACGTGGTTGGCTAACGTTGTATTAGTTAAAAAGACAAACGGATCTTGGCGCATGTGTATTGATTTTAAAGACTTAAATAAATGTTGTCCCAAGGACCCTTATCCTTTACCCCGCATCGACACATTGGTCGACTCGACCACCGGGTTCAAGATCCTATCGCTGATGAACCCCTACAGCGGTTACAATCAAATTTTCATGCACCCCGGTGACATCAAAAAAACGGCATTCGTAACGGATTTTGCGCTCTTCGGGTAAAAAATGATGTCTTTCAAATTGAAGAATGCGGGAGCGACGTACTAGAGGATGGTTAGCAAGTTGTTCCGAGATCAGATAGGTCGCAACATGGAAGTATACGTTGACGACATGTTAATGAAAAGTTTGTACATAGAAGATCAGGTAACCGATCTCGGTGAAACGTTCGCTGTCATGAGAAAATACAACCTCGGGCTGAATCCGATAAAATGTCACTTTTCCGTACTTGCAGAAAAATTCCTCGGCTTCATGGTCTCGGAGCGGGGAATAGAGTCCAATCCTGAAAAGGTCACAACCATCCAAGCAATGACCACGCCGAGATCCATGAAGGATCTACAGACCCTCCTCAGATGTATGGTGTCCTTGGGACGCTTTCTATCGAACTCATCAAAAAAATGCATCCCCCTGTTCAAGATCCTCTGCCGAAGATGTTTCAAGTGGCTAGAAGAATGTGATCAGGCCCTCACCAAGATCAAGGCTCACCTCGCCTCCTTACCAGTGCTACACTCACCTACCGCAGGGGAACCACTACTTCTCTACTTGGCACAATCCAAGAACAGCATCGCGACCACCTTGGTCCGAGAAGATGGTAAGACCCAGAAACCCATCTACTTCGTCAGTCGAATACTAAAAAGGGGAGAACCCTGATACTCACAGATTGAAGAAGCGACCTGGGCTATAATCGTTAGCGCTCAAAAATTGTGACCTTACTTTCACTCTCACCCCATCAAGGTCGTCACACACCTTCCCTTGATTTCCAATCTCGGCAAACCTGACCTGGCGGGGAGAATGGCCCGCTGGAGCATTGAACTCACGGAGTTCGATGTCGAATATCTCCCATCGAGAGCGATCAAATCACAGGTCCTGGCCAACTTCGTGTGTGCAGGGACCGTACCCATCGACTCACCCGACCAGGTGTGGATCGCGTATATCGATGGTTCTTCCTTAAAAAATGGGTCGGGAGCTGGGATCATGATTCTCCATCCCGATGGCACTCGGACAGCTCATTGGGTTAGGTTTAGCTTCCCAGCAACCAACAACCAATCGGAATATGAAGCCGCACTGGCCGCTATCAGGTTAGCAAAATCATTAGGAATCCCGTGTCTCGAAATCTGCTCAGACTCAAAGCTTGTTGTATCGGAGACCACCGACCAGTTCAATACGAAGGAAGAAAAAATGGAAAAATACAAAGTGCTAGTGCTCAACGAGCTGACCGGATTGGTGGGTTATAAGATTATGAAGATCCCACGCTCCGAGAACACCGAGGCAGACACCCTCGCCCGACTAGTGACGGGAACTAACAACTTATCCGAAGTCTTCATCGAGGACCACTCGACCCCATCGATAGAGGTCGAACTCATCGCCCCGATCATTGAGGAGCTCTATTGGATGGACGTCATTTACAACTATCTCTCTTCGGGCGACGTCCCGGATAACCGGACAGAAGCTCACAAGCTCCACGCACGAGCTGCTCAGTACTACCTCTAACCTTGAGGCACCTTGTTCTGAAAGCCATTCGGTAACGAACTGTACGCCAGGTGTCTACGACCATTCGAGGCCCAGGCCGCGTTGACGGAGGTCCATGAGGGGATCTGCGGAAACCATCAGCGAGCAAGATCCCTTCTGAGAAGGTTACGCCGTGGTGGCTATTTTTGGCTGACTATGAGAAATGACACAAAAGAATATGTACGCAACTGTGACTCATGCCAGCGGTTCGCGAACATTTTGAGGCTATCAGCCGAAACACCTTCGCAGATAATCGCCCTTTGGCCCTTCGCCAAATGGGGGATGGACATATTAGGCCATTTTCCAATGGCCTCGGGACAAAAAAAGTTTGTGATTGTAGCGATCGACTACTTCACCACGTGGGTTGAAGCCAAGGCACTGACAAGTATCCGCCAAGGAGACATGATCAGCTTCTTGCTCAATAACATCATCTGTCGGTTTGGAATACCTCGCGAACTCATCACTGACCAAGGGAAGCAATTCAGAGGGATGTAGTTCGTAAATTACCTGGCCAAGTTCAGTATCGTCCATCACGTCACCTCGGTGGCTCATCCGTAGACCAACGGGTTAGCCAAGGTGGTAAACAAAAGTATCAAACAAGCCTTAAACAAGAAGCTCAGCGAAGCCAAATGAGCATGAACAGATCTCCTCCCAGAAGTGTTGTGGGGGATAAGGACCACTCCTCAGTCCTCTACCAACGAGACTTCTTTCACTCTAACGTATGGGATGGACGCGATGGTCCCCTTCAAGGTTGACGCCCCGTCGCTCTGGATTGAAAACTACACGGACGAGAACAACCGGGAGGAACTACTCAACAATTTAACAACTTTAGAGGAACTCCGTGACAAAGCTGACAGACGAAACAGAGCATACAAAGTGAAAATCAAACAATACTATGACGCAAAAGCTCATCCGAGAAGACTCCAAGAAGGGGATCTCATCCTACGAAATACAGAGACCACTAAAAAAGACCGAGCCCAAGGTAAATGTACCCCGAAGTGGGAAGGCCCGTACCTTGTTCTTCGAGATCTAGGACTTAGCGCATACGAGTTGGGATAGATGTCGGGTGAAGTGTTCGATCACACCTGGAATGCAGAATGTTTACGCCTATATTATTCCTAAAAAGTTTTGTTAAGTTCGAGGCTCTCTATACCTGAGAGCTTTCCTGTAAGCACATTCTTCCAACAGGATTTTTTTTAAAATTCCATGATTGTGTACTCGTCTAATGAGACTCTTCCTATGACTAAGATCGAGGATGACGTTATTTCAAAAAGATCTAATCAGCATCACAGAAACCGATAAAAATGACTTTGATATCATTACAATGAAAAATCCAAAATCTGATAACATAAAGTTGAGTCTGGACGAGCCATACATTAAAAAGAAAAATTCATCATATACCGCTCCGGTGTCAGTCAGAGTAGGATTCTCCAACACTTCTCCTTCTTCCCCCTCAGCTTCCTCATCGGAAGACACATCATAGTGCTCCGAATACATGTTCGAGTCAGGGGGAATGCGCATCGGAGCCTGGCAAGCCAAGACCATGTCCTTCCTTGGGAGTAGATAAATGGGGTAAAGGTCCAGCCCTCGGTACACCTTTTGCATCACCTCAATCACCTCGGTCTGGGCAACCTTGTATTTCATGTCATTCTCGGTAGCCCGAGTGATGAGGTAGGGCTCAGACTTCAAGTGATCCTCGACGGCCTTGGCCCCGACCTGCTCTAGTTGGAGTTTCAGTTGCTCTACCTTAGCCTGGAGATCCTTCTCCCAAGTTTCTAACTCCGTGATAGACCTCTTTAGGTCATCAACTTCGGAGCGGAGTTTCTCAGTCTCTGACTTGGCCTCCTTGGCTTCGTTGGTTCTTCCTTGGCTTTAAGACGAGCACTCCTCGCCTGATCTTCGACCGTTTTGTGATCCTGAGATACGGCGTCAAACCGAGATGCCATCTCACCGATCACGAGGTTGGTCTGCAAAACCAAATAGTTAGGCAAAATACATACGCGTACATAAACGTCCACAAACAACTGAAGGAATGAACATGAATGTATCGTGTAGTTGCTCCTCATCAGGGTGGCAGTCAACTCGGCGAGACTGGGGTGGGTGGCCTGCAATGCCTCGGAATCCCGGATCAGAACTGTGCCGGCCATTGTCATTTGGCAAGTGAGGGGGTCCAGCAGGCCCGAGGTGCCTACCTCAAGAGGTTGGTCGGCCAACACTTTTATGGTCGCGAAGACGATGTCTCAGGGCTTACCCTCCAAAACTCACTGTCGGGGAGGGCGAGTGGGGAAGGTGGAAGAGGTCGCAGGCCCGTATAAAGTGCCTTGGCTGGGAGGCTTCACCACCCTAACCTCGTCATCCTCCCCTTGGGTGGGGGTAGAAGCAGAGATGCCCGTCTCAGCACGCTCCTTTAAGGTCTCCATGACCTTAAGGCTCTTACCCGACATCATCGATCGAGTCTGAGGGGAAGCTGGTGGTCGGCTGGACCGAGATGGCTGCCTTTGTCGCTTCCTTGCACCCGGTCTCTCAGTGGGCTGCTCGTTCATTAATATCTTGTACTCTTGAGGATCCATCGATTCGGCGAAGGAAGAGTCTGAAATGACAAGATCACAAACGTTAGTTTTCGGCCTCGGGCTTATGGCCACCAACGGAACCTCGGACTAAGAAAGACTAGGATCACTATACTCAGGTCCACCAGATGTGGTGGTCTCTTCGGAATCACCCCGCTCAGACCCCGATCTCAGAAGGAATCGGTTGACGAACCTGTACAACCTCCACCCCCTTTTTCTTCGGCTTCTTCTTTTCTGAGGGTAGTATATTCTCGACGAGATCGGCGTACCCCTCCCCGACGTGAGGGTTTTTGGCCCAACCAAAGAACATCACCGTATCGACGGGAAACGGCTTATCCTGGCCATGATACCGGATGACATCCAAGGCTTCCTTCTCGGCATGTGAGAGTCGAGGCGTCTTGTTAAGCTGATGCCTCGATGACAGCAAAGAAGGCTTCCACACGAATGAAAAATCATCCCTCTCGGTAGCCGCGACTTGAAAGAACCAGTGCTTCCAAGTGTGAATTGAAGACTGGCCATCGGTGATAATATTACCACCTCGGGAGGTGAAGTGGTGCCAATGGCCCATGTTGGCCCCGCTCGATGACAGGTGAAAATAGTATCGGAAGACGTTGGCGGTCACCGGAACATGACATGCGGCGCAAAGAAGTTTGAACCCGACTATGGCCCTCCAGGCATTGGGAGTGAATTGTCCTGGAGCTAGTCGGAAGTAACCGAGCACTTCCCTCTCGAAAGGACAGAAGGGCAACCGAAGCCCCAGAAGGAGATATTCCTGGAACAGGGTGTAATAACCCGGGACATCGGAGTTTGATCGATCTGAAGGCGAAGGTAGATGAGTCAACACTTACCGGGGAATGTGGTAGCTAGTCCTCCACCGGGCGAGTAAGGCCTCACTTGCCCAAGGGGTAGCCTCGGCGGGGGTCTTGGACTTCTTTCAAGGCTGGTCAGACGTTGTACTAGGCCTCTCTGCTCGTCGCTTCTGGTGCGGGGGCTCATCATCCGAGGCTGTAGAAGCAATATGCCTCTTTCCTTGGTCGATGGCCATCCCCATATCTGAGCGTAAAGGACCACCAAGGAAATCCGCTGAGAGAAATTCCCCGTCAACCTCACCATCCGGGGATGACCTTACGTTAGACTCAACTGAAGAAAAAATAGAAGGGAAAGAAGGCATACCTGAACGAGGGCGCCTAGGACGACGGTCTTCTCGGATCGATCCTCTCGGCTCTTTGATGGTTTAGGATGTTCTCGGCGCAGGAGCAAACAGTGAACATGAAATAAATGTATGGACTCTACGACCCCACCCCCCTTTATATAGAGCGCGGGGACGAAATGAATCATCACGACACGTGGCGTCCTAATGGCTAGTCACCCCAACCATCGAGCTCCCTTGGATCTGTGGCACGTGTCCGCGGAAATCCCAAGGAGCGCCTTTATGGCGTCTAACCGTAACGAAAAGTAATTGTTGGGTTATCGAAGCGTTTCGACGGACATCACTGGCGGCCGTTCGCAACGCTTCGGGAGGGGCAAATGATGGGCCTCCCAGAAGTCCCTCGACATTTTCCTGAGAACACGCTTGTTGGGTATTAACCCGAAGCGTTATCCACCCCAAAGATGTCATCCACGTGTCTCCCATCCTCTGGTCCGCCCGTCATGTCATGGCACGTGTCGTCCCCTGAGCCCTCCTAGACCAAACAAAGGATGCCATATGCCCTATAAATAGACATCCCTCCTCCCTAAAAAGGGGACTTGGACATTGAATACCTCGATCCGAAAACCTGAAGTACCGAAGACTGACCCTGGTCAACACCTTCTCAGATTTAAGGAGGCAAACCCAGAACAGGAAGTTGAGATCCCGACATCGAGAGATAAATCATGGTGGAAGGTATATTCTTCGTACCATAACTTTGTGAATTCTTATTATGTTAGGGATTACCTTAACAAATACAATTCAAGTGTATGTACCAACAATCTTGTTTCTCAAGTATAAATAAAGGTGTCGTGCGGAAGGAAAAGAAACTTTACCTGCTGCCAATCGGGCGGCCGAAAAGCATCGCTAGAGCAAGTGGAGCGATACACTATCGGAGGTGATGCTAGTTGTTATGGCCACCGACGGAGTTTCATCGAAACAGTAAAAAGGTAAGAATTCCGTTGAGAAATGTTTATGATTTTATGTGGAAATATTGTACAGTTATTGGTTCGGTCGGGTGATTTTGAGGAAAGATTCTCTGACGGAATAGTAAATGGATTGGTCGTGGTTAAAATGGGCTTTGAATGGTCAGAAAAAGATGGCCCGAGCCCTACTGAACTTCACCGGAATCACCGCGACCGAGGAGAGAGAAAAATTGCAAAGAATGGAAGTTGGACGGAACGCACAACACAGCCACGGCGGAGTGGCGGTGTATGCCACAAAGATGATCTGCCTGAGTTCGTGCACCGTGATGAAGGTGCGGTGAGATGGCGGCAGTCGTGGCAATGACCTGCTACCGAAATCGCAAAACTATAGCGGAAGTACGGCGCTGGAACGGTGCGCGTTTGGACTGCGTTCTGGCGGTTGCGAGCTGGATGGCGATGATGCAGCGCTGGCACGACGTTCATCGTGATGAGCTGCTTCCTGGCTGAGAACGACGTGGCGTGGCGACGTAGGAGCGACGGTGCTGAGTGACGCCGTGGACGTCTGCATTAAAATGCCACCAGGACCGTCTTCTTCGTCATTTCTTCCAGAAACAGCTTCTCTCTACTCTCTCTCTCTAGTTCTTCAAATCCTCTCAACCTCAGCTCCGATTCAGACACTAAATAGAGAGGAAACAAAGGATTCATGCTAGAATCCATGATTCAGCAACAATTCCACATGAATCAAGCCTGAATTCGTCGAATTCGAAGGATTTCCAAGATTTGGGCAAAAATGAAATTGGAGTAATAGAGTTCCAAATTGGTTCAATAGAAGAGGTAAACATGTTTTCTTGTTAATGGGGAGTTATAAACATGTTTTACAACTTTGAATCGAAGTGAATTGAAGAATTCAAATTTTAGTGTTCATGAGAGAGATTTTCGGAAATTTAGCAAAAATGGAAATTGAAGCTAAATTGTTGTTCCTTGATGGATTTAGGATAACATTAATACTTGAGATTTTGACTGATTCCAGCCCGAGTTAGGAGCTAAGGTTTAAAGTTCCCCGGGAAATTGTTG
>JBBYHH010571517.1:0-10734 GCA_038382905.1 Daphne laureola
GCTCTAAGAACACCCACCTTCAACACTATAAATACCCCTTAAGAGACTCTCACTTCTCACCATGTTAAGCTTGGACTAAACATTGGTGTCGTCTGTGGGAATCCGGGCAAAAGATCCAATGGATACCACACTTGTGCTTCCTGATTTGAGAAAATCCATTTGGGGAATAGTATAAGATTTTTCATATGCCCTCCGAGTCCATCATATGCCCTCTGAGACCATCGCACGCCCCCTAGAGTTATTAAAATGTCTTTCGGGGCCATCAATAATGTCATCCGGTGCCATCAATATTATGACATTGAAGGCTTGGTCCGTTCGGGGTCGAGAAATATTCTCGGGGAACAACTCTCGGGCCGAGTAACGTGGCCGAGTAACATGGCTGAGGAATATGGTTGATGAACATTCCCGGGGACAGAGTGTAAACTTTATAATTAAACCTATAAAATTTTACAAATTGACCCTCTCGCAAAAAGACCATAAAAGCCCACCAACTTAAAAACTCACATATCCTACATTGCCTAGAAAGCTCTAAGACCACCCATCCTTAACACTATAAATACCCCTCAAGAGACTCGCATTTCTCGCCATGTTAAGCTTGGACTCAATATTGGTGTCATTTGTGAGAATTTGGGCAACAGACCCAATGGATATCACACTTGTACTTTCTTATTTGAGAAAATCCATTTGGGGAATAGTATAAGATTTTCCATATGCCCACCGAGTCCATCACATGCCCTCTGGGGTCATCACATGCCCTCTGGGTGATTATAATATATTTTAGGGCCATAAATACGTCATTTGGGTCCATCAATACAGTATCCAAGGCCATCAATATGACCTTCGAGACTTGGTCCCTTCGGGGTCGAGAAATATTCTCGCGGAACAACTCTCAGACCGAGTAACGTGGCCGAGTAATATGTTCGGGGAACATGACCGAGGAACATTCCCGGGTACACAGTGTAAACTTTATAATTAGACCCATAAAATTTTACAAATTGACCTTCTTACTGACAAAATTACATACTCACATAAAGACCTTAAAAGCCCAACAACTTAGAAACTCACATCTCACACATTACCTAGAAAGCTCTAAAACCACTCACCTTCAACACTATAAATACCCCTCAAGAGACTCTCATTTCTCATCATATTAAACTTGGACTTAACATATATTAATGTATTTAGTCCTTAAAGGTTTGAAGAACTTACAAAAGATAAATAATTATTCTCTAAACTTTTGAAAACTTAATGGAATGGTCCCTAAACTTATAAACTTTAACCATTAACATATTAAACAAAAGTGGCCAACGTGATTAACTTACAAGGACATAGTGTAAGTTTTATATTTAGATCCATAATTTTTTACAAATTGACCCCCTTACTTACAAATTTACTTTTTCCTTATTCCAATGTATATAAAGAAAGATTCAATAAAAATAATTTGTTACTTTTATTATAGTAAGGGCTCAACCTATGTCACATTGATGTTCATTTTGTTTACTTTATGTCATGCGTTTATTCTTACTTTTTTTACTATCCATTCTCTTATCTACGCATTTTAAGATATTTTGTAACTACATTACTTTACTTGTGAAACAATTTTGGTCACTTTCAATCTATTAAATGATCAATGAAGTCACATAACAATTATAATTTTCTGTTTATGTTAGTAATCGTACCGGAGACGAGTATGTGGGAGAGAACATCACTATATACTAAAACATATGCTAATTGTGCCTTTTTGCATGACATTAATATGAGATGGACATTATTTTTTGTATCATATCTGTGTTGTTTTCAGAAGATTTAAATTTTTAAAAAGTATTGATAGAATTTTTTTATTAAATAGATTCTTTATTTTGTAAGTAAAAACTACCAAGACATAATATATAGGTAAATTTAAATCTAATAAATATTAAAAATCTAACATTAATTTGAGTAATAATGTATATCTATTTCGTCAATTTTATCTTTTCATACCAAAAATTTAGTCATTTATATTTGTACCAAAATTATGAAATTGTAACAATGTGCAGAGAAGTTGAAGAAAAATGATTCAATGAATTTGAGTGATTTTATTTTTGTTAACAAACACTAACAAGTAAGGCCATATTAGTTTAGATAAAAATAAAAAACAAAATATATGATATTTATACAAATAAAAATTCATAAAATACTTATTCTAGGATTAAAAAAAATGCATGTAAACCATTAAAAAAAATGCATGTAAACAACACATAATCATACAATTTTTCTCATTGATTTTATCCCCCGCAGCAAAATATGGGTAATCACACTAGTGATCAGCTAACGGAGTTAGAGTTAAATAATTATAGGTTTTGGTGATAAGTGTGTAGGAAAATCATATATTTCTAGAAATGAAGGGGGGAGAAGTGTAAATTTCGAAATAAACGGGAGATAATCACACTTCATGCATTTATAATTAGCTTCACTCAGTGTTTAATTGAGTGAAGAGTAATAGAACACAAATTTTCATCTATGTTTTGCCCAAATATAAGATTCACCACTAATTTTTTTTTTATCCATTTTCACCACTGATTTTACTATCTGTGGTACAATTTATCATTAAACTTTAATTTAAGTTATAATTTACCATTAAGTTTGTTAACGAATGAAGTATTCCTGAATATTCCGTAAAAGAGAAATATATGCGATCTATGTCACTCTTCTAATAATCAGTTTAACCTAAAACTTTAAAATTTTAACAGATACTCCCTAAATTTATGATGTTGAACCTATTATTATTTGATATGTTAACATCTTTGAGAACCAATAACTTTTTTAACCCGTGACGAAGTCGGGTATTTAAATTAGTTAGACATTGTTAAACATAAATTAAAATTGGTTATTGCTCCAATAAAATGGAAGATTGATCATTGTTACAACAAAATTGAAATTGGACACGATTCAAACAAAACTGTAGTAGACCATTGCTCCAATAAATTTAAAAATTTAGTCTTGTTGCAAAAAATTAAAAATTAGATATTGTACTCACAAAATTGAAATTGATCTATACTCGAAAAAATTGGAATTCGACATGATTCCCACAAAATTTGAGTTGAACATTGCTCCAATAATTTTGAAAATTGACATTGCTAGAAAAAAAACTATAAACTCGATATTGCTATCACAAAATTGAAATTGAGCATTACTCTCAGAAAATTCAAAATTGATTGCTCCAACATTGATGAAAATTAGACATTGGTCCAACAAAATTGAAAATTAGATATTAGTTCAACAAAAATTAAAATTAGTTATTGCTCGTACAAAATTGACCATTACTCCAACAAAATTAAAAATTGAATATTACTTCGGTAAAATTAGAATTGAACGTTGCTCAAACAAACTTAAATGGAACATTTTGTTTATTACTTTTTTAAAATTAATTGGACATTGCTACAATAAAATTTTAAATTTGACATTGCTCTACCAAAATTTGAATTGGACATTTGTTAGAAAATTTTGGAGTAGGACATTGGTCCAGCAAATTGAAATTGATTAAACAAAATTGTAATATATACTTTAGTTGAAATAAAAATTAGTAAGTTAGAATTAAATGATAATGATCAAATAATAAAGAAGTATAAAAGAAACTAATATATTATAAGGTAAAATAACTTATTTTGTGAGCAAATTATAAAAGTGAAAATGTTGATACATGTAACTTTAATATAATTCATCAATATAGTATTATGTTCCGGTCATTTTGAGTTCTTCCGGGTTTAGGTTGCTTAGGTTTGGATTCTTTCAGGTTCGGGTCATCTCACATTTCAACTTACACACGCTGGATTCAGGTTGATTTGGGTGGTTGATTTTTTAAGTTAGGTCGAATTCGAGTCGGTTCGGGTTCGGACGTGTTGCTCTGGTCGGGTCAGCTTTTGACATCTCTATCCTTAATCGTGTTTTTTTTTTAATATATTTGAGGGTAGGGGATGAGGTTGATGGAGGCTTGAACACAATACATCTATCTCATCTCCTCAGGAGCATGACCACTATGCCAAATGCTCACGACCCCTTAAGCATGTTTTAATTATTCACTCGTTCCACTTACTTGATAATCTTATGGAATTTTTTTAAAAGTAAATAAAGCCCTATTTTAAATTTTGGAAAACTAATGTATTAAGCCGAACTTTTTTGTTTTGCAGTTTTCATTTTAAGGCATGAGTTTTCAAACAATATTTTCTATTATTTACAAACGAGTTATGCACACAAGTATTTATCAATTAGAATTTGGTGTAAAACGTAAAGAATCGAACAAAAGTATAAAAAAGGGACTCTCAAACCAGCCCATAATGGGTGACACTACCACATAGGTATCAATATAATGGAAAGCTAGAATTACTAAAGCTAGACTCCCACAAACTGGTCTCAAAAGGTAAAGCAAACTCATGACGACGGTCATGACCACCATGGCGGTAAAGAGATAGGGGATCAGGCTCCCGGTACCCCTGACTACCCAAAAGCTGAATGATACCGGCGCACCATGGTGGGCTAAGGAGAGAACTAGCCCAAACCATACTAGCAGCCATTGCAACATACCTATATGATCCAACACATAAAGACACGACAACAAAAAATCAGGAACAGAAAGGAAAATGAGAGTTCTGAGAGCAAACAAACCAAAAGAAACTCGCAACGTTTGTAAAAATAAACAATAAACAAAGGCCCCCCCATGATAGATAAGAGGACAACGATCCATCAAGGACCGTTGTCCGGCTCAGAGTCCCCCGAGCCCAGCAGCAGGTTGATCTTCCAAAGGCCGCGCCCTCTTCCGCACCTGACCTGAGAGTTGCACTCCCAACCCCAGAGCTCGTGCCGAGATGTGCACCTTGATATGCGGGAGACCACGGTGAGCCTTCCCTAGATTACACTCAGAATCCACAATCCAATGGCCAACCCCTGGGGGGTTAATAGTAGTACCTGAGGAGGATGACCCTGGGCGAACAGAGTTGGCCAAAAAATTTGGTGGAATCAGATCAGCAGTCACCAACATCGCACCCTGGGCCGTAACCATTCTCTCCATAGTAGGCATGGTCCCCCCTCCCACGTTCTGAAGAGGATGAGCAGAGTTCCTGACTCGGATAGCACGGGGACGAGGGCCCCTATAACGCATTCATGCCCCGAACTGATGGGCATCAGCAGCAGCCGCTTCCGGCGAGTAACAGTTTTTCTCTAAATTATCCAACCTGCCACAAATAAAACAGAAATCTGGAAATTTCTCATATTGAAGCAAAACAAATCTCTCTGTCCCATCATAATCCACGCAGAGCACATGTCAGAGGGGCTTAGTGACATCAAAAGACACCCTCACACGAAGCGACGTGCCTGCGGTATCAACCTCAGACACGGGACCAATACTTTATCCCAATAACAGAGCCATCTCTTTATTATGTCATTCAAACGAGACATCAATAATATGAACCCAAAAATCAGCCCAAGACAGCTCAACCGATGACGGACGATCTCCCTTCTTCACCAATACCATAATGACAACCCGATTGTCAAAAGACAAGGGTCCCCGACGCATAACCAAATTCAGATTAATCAACGAATTAAATTCAATCAGAAAAATATTAGGCATTACCCCAGCAACCGGTTTGATGGTGAACTCAACCTCCTTAGGTCACGCCTTGCTAAACGCGGACTCCAGTGAGTCCACCCTGACCGGACGAGGAGAGAGAACCCGAGCCACCATCGTTGGGGCGAGGGCCGCCGCTGGAGGAAACCCAGTTGGCCGAACTACCATGCTTCGCTCGGAAGCAAGGTCTAACCCAGTGAGATTCGAGCAAATAGACTTCATGAGAGACGACGGCGACGGATGTGACAGCGCGAGGGGGACCAGCAAGCCAGCCACAGGATGCACGCGACGGCCTCGACGATGGACCATGACCAGTCGGGAAGAACTGTAGGGTCGATTTTGAGAGGCAGGACGAGACGGCGGATGGCGGTTGGATCAAACGAGCAGGGAAGGAGGGCAGCACCACCCGGTTGGACGACGGTGAGCGGCACGTGACGTGGGGGAGAAGCCACCGGATGGGCTAGAGAGAGGGAAGAGAAGTTTTCTCGAAACCCTAGCAGAGCAAAAAAAAAAAAAAAATCTCTTGAAGGTTAGGGTTATACCAAGTTACTATCCTAAATCAACAAGTTCTTCGTACACATTTGTAACTTAACGAAAGTAATACAAAATCTTAAATTAAAACCCGGATAAAACAACCGTATAACATAAGGGATTACGAGTGGACTTATCAAAAAATCCACAAAAAAAAAAAATTATCACATCAATTTTCCCCTAAATTTTAGTTTTACAAATATCTAATCAAAATTAAAAAACATTACATTTCACTCAAAAAAAATATATATTATTCACCAAAAACAATCTTAATGTGTAACTTTTATGATTTCTCGTTTGAAAATTCTTTTACATTACCATTAATAATAATAAATAATAAAAAAAAAACAAGTCAGTCAAATAGGCGCAACATATACTAGTCTATAACACGAGTCAAACAAACCTTATTCGACGTGTACACTGCTGGCTGCTTCTATAAATCACCAATTTGGTAGTAATACACTCCCCATCCCAATTACAAGCTTTTCAGCAATGGACATGTATCTAATTCTCGCTTCACTTCTACCCTTTCTCCTCTTTCTTCACATAATCATGAAAAAACCAAAATCCCAAAACTTACCACCAGGCCCCTCCAAACTTCCAATTATCGGCAGTTTGCACCATCTACTTCCTCCATTAACACACCGCGTCCTCGCAGACTTGGCCCAAAAGTACGGTCCACTCATGCACCTTCAACTGGGTGAAGTCTCCACCATCGTGGTCTCCTCACCGGACCTAGCCAAACAAGTGATGAAAACCCACGACATAATCTTTGCCAACAGACCTTTCGTCCCATCCCATAGCAAGGTGACCTACAACAGAAGTGATATCGCAGCAGCGCCCTACGGAGAGTACTGGAGACAACTCAGGAAGATCTACATCGTTGAGCTTCTAAGCCCAAAAAGGGTCCAATCCTACGAGCCCATAAGAGAGAGAGTGGTCCGGGACACGATCCGAGCCATCGGTTCGGGTGCGGGTTCGTTAGTGAACCTCAGTGACTTGATATAATCGACTACAATCCAGGTCGTTTTGGGGGCTGCGTTTGGGGAGAAGTGTGAGTGCCAAAAAGAGTTCATTCAAGTTGTAAAGAAGAGTGCGGGGCTAACCGGGGGGTTTGCTTTGACAGATGTTTTCCCTTCAAGCAAGGCTTTGTTTGTGCTCACCGGCATGAAGTATAAATGTAAAAAGCTTATGAATCAAATGGATAAGATTTTCGATAGGATTATAGAGGAACATAGGTCCACAAAGAAGGATGATCAAGAGGCTAAGGATTTGGTTCAAGTTCTTTTGGATATTCAAGATAGGGGTGATTTGCAATTTCCACTCACCACTACCAACATTAAAGGTGTTCTCATGGTAAGTAATTAATTTATATTTTAGAAAAATAATAATCGCCAATTTGACCGATATATAACATAAAATGGGAATGGATCTTTCTTTTTTTCTGTAACAACTAAACGATCCCTAAACTTTCACATGCCAACAATTGAAGCCTTAATGAATACACACCATTGAAGTCGGTCTATATATATAAATATATATATTTCATCCGTCCCTTAAAATTTGCTATAATTTTTTTTGGGTTGTCCCAAAAAATTTACTAGATTTCCATTTATGGAAGGTTTTTACATTAGTTTTACTTCATTACCCTTATTCTCTCTTTCCACTAAAAAACATTAATTTATATTATATGCATATTGTATCGTTTCACCATCAAGTTAACAAACACTCTTATTTCACATGTCACTCAAAGTGTTGCAAGTTTAATGCGACGGAGAAAGTATAATTAATAGGTAAACTTTGATTCACAGGACGTATTTGTGGCCGGGAGTGATACTTCTTCTTCAACGGTTGAATGGGCTATGTCAGAGATGATGAAAAACCCAAGTATCATGAAAAAGGCACAAGTTGAAGTTAGAAGAGTGTTTGGGAGAAAAAGAAAGGTAGATGAGGAAGAGATCCAAGAACTAAACTACATGAAAGCGGTAATATCAGAAACTCTTAGAAGCCATCCACCGCTTCCTCTTCTACTTCCAAGAGAAAGTATGGATGATTGTGAATTGAATGGATTCAATATACCTTCAAATACTCAAGTGATTGTAAATGCATTTGCTATTGGGAGAGATCCAAATCATTGGACTGAACCAGACAAATTTTATCCGGAGAGATTCTTGGAGAGTTCAATAGATTACAAAGGGAATCATTTCGAGTTCGTACCATTTGGGGCTGGAAGAAGGATTTGTCCTGGCATGTCATTTGGATTAGCCAATGCAGAGCGACTTCTCGCAGAATTGCTTTATCATTTTGATTGGAAGCTCCCCAACGGAATGAGCCCTAAGGAGCTTGATATGGAAGAGATATTCGGTATAGTCGTTGGAAGGGAAAATAAGCTTTGCTTGATTCCAATCTCCCACACTCCAATTAACTAGGAGAAAAGCTTTTGAAGAAAGTGATAATCTGGTATTAATAACATAGTGATTAACAAGATTTATACTCTTATCTTTGAACTTTAGTAGTATTTATTAAGTACTTTTAGTTTTTTTTTTGTTGACCCAGACCCACTAGCCTCCGATTCATCATCAGCTAGTGTTAAACTGGGGGTATCCTAGCCGCCCACCCTATTTCTAGGGTTGCCTCAGGACGGGGGTCTCAGTTGTTTGACTGAGTAATGCACTGAACTAGCTCATCCCATCGGACCGTAGATAGAGGTCTACACGTGATATTCAGTCAAAACCTAGCCTCTTTTGTTCGCTCCCAATGAGATTCGAACTCAGGACGTCAGGTTGTCCGAAGGACAGACTAACCATTGCACCGTGTCCCAGGAGACTACTTTCAGTTTTGTGTTTATGCTCCTTCCGTACTCAAAATAATTGCATCATTTGACTTTCATATTTCAAAGTTCAATTTTTGACTAAAATATTTATAAAGATAAATTAATAGTGTAAATTTTTTTAGTTTTTTGGAAATGGCAAAAGAAAAAAAAACATAAGTGACAAAAAAAAGAAAGGTTTATAAGCTTTGTCCATCGACTCTATGTTAACTCGTTACATGGAATGGCGATTTTACCCGTTGGCATGTAGGCGACTCTTGTGGAGTGTGGACTTTCTCTTGAATTGGTGAAAAAACTGTATAAATTGATGCTATTGAACACAACTTATAAGCATAACAATGGAGCTGAAAAAAATGCAACTACACTGTGTATCGTGGTTTTATTTTAATTTATCTACGGTTTCTTTTTATTATTTTTTGATAATGGTTGAAAAATGATAATCGCAAGTCCGACGGTTGCATATGATGAATAATTTTGAAAAAGGACAATATTTTGGTCCAACCCGGGTTGGAGGAAACTCCTCCAACCTGCATACATGGTAGTCTCCTATTGGTTGGTGACACCACTATTTATTACAGGACTGCCATTATTAATTACGGAAGGGGCAGCCCCGTAATAAATAGTGGTGTCATCAACTAATAAGAGGCTGCCATGTATGCAGGTTGGAGTAGTTTCCTCCAACCCGGGTTGCACCAAAATATTTTCCTTTTGAAAAATGATAACCGCAATCCCACCATTTCCAACGCTTTCCAGCCCATTTGGTCGTTGCTTCTACCCATTCTGACCCCCTTTTTTTTTTAGGTCGAACTTAGGATGCGTTTTTTTCCTAACTGCTTTCCCCTCTACTTTATTCGTCCTCTAGTTTGTTGGTTATTTCAAATTTATTTTTCACGGTGTTAGTTGATTTAAAAAATTTGAGGATTAATTATTCTTATTATTACTAATATCTCTAATCCTAACACTTCAAATTTAAGATTTTATTTCTCTCATTTCTCCTTCTCCCTACCGGCCACCTTGACCTGCCGTTATTGTCGCATGATCACCGCCACGATGACGACGAGTTTAGGCCGCAGAAACGCAGACGAGTCCATACTGTTATGACACATGTGAGCTCGAGCTACCCATTAACTATTTTGGAGTTAGTTAGTGTAATTACTATTTAAATATTTAAGAGTCAACTAACACTACAAATGATCATGGGGTAACTGAAGGTTTCACTAAACCTTAGGGGACAACTGTATATTTTTTAAAATTCTTTATTATGAGATAGTCCCTTAAACTATGTTGACTCAATCACTTTAATCTCTGAACTATAAAACGTGTCAACTCAGTCCTTCAACTAGGCATTGTCAAACACTTTACACCCCTTTGACTATACCAATGTTAGTTGATCTTAAGAAAAATACCTATTATGATCCTAGTTCTCTCTAATCTATACCCAAAGTCCCTAAACCTATTAGATATGACAAAAATATCATCTCATTGGAATTTATTGGTGGTGGATCGGATTAAACAGAGAAGCAGGGCTTGTCACCCCCGTCCCGCTGCCCGGCGCTGTGGAAGCTTTGCGATGTGGAACGGCTCGGTTGGATGGGAGCGGTGGCGGGCGGTCGACGTCGATTGCTAGACTATTGTAAGTTGTAGTATTCCCAAAACCTGACTTGTAAAAACTTTTCTTTAAGTTCATTATTCTAACACGCTTGATAGGTTTTAAGGCGTTTCCTAACCAACCTTAAACCTGCACCCGGAAACACGTTAGTGGTTTAACGATAAA
>JBBYHH010571627.1:0-10734 GCA_038382905.1 Daphne laureola
CCACTGATGTCGGGAACTTCACCAACCACTTGTTGGCGGTCGAGTTTGACACCGTTCAGGACTTCGAGTTCCAGGACATCAACGACAACCATGTCGGAATCGACATCAACAGCTTGGTCTCCAACGCTTCCGCCCCTGTCGGCTACTTCGCCGCCGACGGCTCCACTAAGCAGAATCTGACCCTCAAGACCGGGCAGACGATTCTAGCCTGGGTCGACTACGATTCACCTCACAACCTCCTCACCGTCTCTGTTTCACCGGATTCTTTCAAACCCAAAAAACCTCTCCTATCCTTTCCGGTGGATCTCTCGCCGATTTTGGACGAGTTCATGTACGTCGGCTTCTCCGCCTCAACTGGGCTGCTCGCTAGCTCCCATTACATTCAGGGCTGGAGCTTCAAAATCAACGGCCAAGCTGGATCGCTTGATTTGTCTTCTCTTCCTTCATTATTACCAGGACCAAAGAAGAAGCACAGGGAATTAACAATCGGGGTCTCGGTTTCATCTGTGATTCTAGGGCTCTCCGTTCTCGCCTTGGCGATTTATCTCTTTTACAAGATCAAGAACGCTGATCCCATCGAGGAGTGGGAAATGGAAATCGGACCGCATCGGTTCAGCTACGGTGAACTCAAGCAAGCAACCAGTAACTTCTCCGAAAAGATGGTACTGGGTCACGGCGGATTCGGAAAGGTCTACGGAGGGACGCTGCCAAATTCGAAGACCCAAATCGCGGTGAAACGGATCTCCCACGAATCGAAGCAAGGATTGCAGGAATTTGTGTCTGAAATCACCACCATCGGCCGCCTCCGTCATCGGAACCTTGCTCAGTTAGTGGGATGGTGCCGGAGAAGAGGCGATCTTCTTCTCGTCTACGAGTTCATGGCGAATGGAAGCTTGGACAGGTTCATTTTCGGAGAAGCGAGATCCGTTCTGAATTGGGAACAGAGATTCAAGATCATAAAGGACGTCGCCGCCGGTTTGCTGTATTTACACGAGGGGTATGAACAGGTTGTGATTCACCGAGACGTAAAAGCGAGCAACGTTTTGGTCGACAACGGGATGACCGGGAAACTGGGCGATTTCGGTCTGGCGAAGTTGTACGAGCACGGGTCAACTCCGGGGACGACGCGGGTGGTGGGGACGCTGGGATATTTAGCGCCGGAGATGCCAAGGACAGGGAAGGCGACGGCGAGCTCCGAAGTGTCTGAATTTGGGGAAATGATGCGGGACGTGGCGTGCGGGAGCAGGCCCATTGAGCCCAAGGCGCGCGGGGAGGAGTTGGTGTTGGTGGATTGGGTGTGGCAGAAGTTTAAGGAAGGGAAGATTCTAGAAGTTGTTGATCCCAGGCTGAATGGTGAGTACATTGAGAGTGAGATGTTGGTTGTGCTCAAGCTGGGCCTTGTGTGCTCCAACAATGCACCCTTGGACCGGCCTAGCATGCGCCAGGTCTTGAGGTGCCTCAATGGTGAGGCCGAGGCCGGGGTGCCCGACAACTTACGTGCTAGGGATGACATTGGGGTGGAGAAATGTCCCGGGGAAGAAGGGTTTGCCGAGTTCTTGAATGCCTTGGTGTCTGCATCTTTCAATGAGATGAGCACCTATTATTTCTCAGGGAATGGGAATGGGTATCGTAGTTATGGTGGCACTTCCTTTGCTACCATTTCCACTTCTCCATTTTTAGTTCAACATGGCAGGGATACTAGATAAAATTGTGGGGGGTGGGGAGGAACTCGCGAGAAGATGAATATGAATGATTTTTCATTAACCTGATTGTTTCATTCACGGTGTGATTATGTATATTCCACTTAACTTTTGTCTTTGCATAAGGTAAACCACATACCTTATTCAAAGGCCCTTAATACAAACAGTTTTTCCTTTTTTGGCAGAATACTATTTTTGCCTTTTTTGGATGAGACCATCGCCGACCTACAGTTGCCACGACGGACGAAGACGGATTTGGCCACGACAGAGCAATCGATGATCTCCGAGTAAGGCGACCGATCAGCAGCGATCGATGAGTACACGAACGGCCACCGCCAAGAAGTGAGCGTTCAACAACGAATTCTTCTGATCTTTAGTTGTCTCGATCTTCACCGACGGAGGTGATCAGCCCGACCGATGACCTCCTGCTCACTTCCGCCTCCACATCGAACCGCTCCTGAGAAGCTTTGGCGAGACGGCGTTTGTCGAGATTGGTGATTTCTTTGCTCAAATCTGATCTTTAATATCCATGATTTGGTTGTGCGATCTAGTCTTCCATCTCTAGTTGACGAGATCTAGATCCTCCATCTCCAGCTGATATTTTTTGCAAGAGCGGAGGAGAAGACGACGTCGATGGCCTCTACAGAGACCTTCAACACGAGACTTGGAGATACTGGTATATTTTTTGCCCAATTTATGTTTATGTTTTAATTTAGACAATATCTAAATTTTATTTGGACATTTTAGATTTCTTTGATAAATATTATAGGTTCTAGGGGTGATAGTCTCTATCTAGGAAGTTCTATCTAGGAATATCTAGGAAGTTCTGAGTAGCTGAAAGTATGTGCTAGTTTTTGCTTCTGATTGTGTTTAACTTAGGTGCTCTCGATATGATCTTCTATCAAATTATCAAAAAAAAAATCATAATAATATGTTAAAATTTGGTGAATTGGACAATATACAACATTCTTATAGACAGTTTAATTAGTTTTAGCACACTAGATTATTATTTGTTTAGTTATGATTTACTTTTTTTTTGTTATTATTTAGTTTAATTTGGACGATTCTACGATGCTGAATTTTTTCACCGGTCTAGAACAAAATTAGTTTAGTGAAATTTATAAAATTTGAGCATTTGAAACATATACATTGTTACGCTTTGATATAGATAATTTCTGATAAATTAATAGATAATTTCTAATAAATTAATAGATATTGTCATTGACAACATAAATGAGGTATCCCCATTCATTTTTTGATGTTTTGAAATGGTCAACACAATTGTATTTTGTTACTGACAGTTTTTTATAATTTATTAGACGGTTTCGTTATCACTGAAATATTTAAAAATATTAAGTAAACAGTATAAACTCTTGTAGTCGATAGTTTTGCATAACACTTTAGACATTATGTAATTAATTATAAATGAACGAAAAAAATATTTATAATATGTTATAAACGCTATTATACATCACAAAGTAAATTTTTTACAATTTTCTACAAAAAATAATTTCTAATTTTTTTATTCCAGACTTTGCGTTTTGGTGTAGACATTATCTATCAATTTAGTAGACACTTTTACATATCACTTCAGACACTGTGTAATTATTGTAAATTAACAAAAATAGTATAGACTATTGTAATAGATAGTTTTGCATATCACACTAGACACTATGTAATTATCATAAATTAACAAAAAAATATTTTATTATTATTTTATAAACGATTTACAGCGGTGGAGGCAGCGACAATTAGGGATGGACATTGGAGCTGGTATATTTAAAATAAAAAATACAAGTATATTTTTACTGCAATTTTTTAGGATCTGCGATATTATTAGCATAGAGGAAACTGAAAACATCTGGGATCCGTTTTGTTGTGGAAAACGTTTCCGGTTTTTATTTTTAATTTTTTTTTCTAAATGTTTGATTGTATAACTAATTTTCAAGTGATGAAAAATTGTAGTATTAAATTAGGAAATATTATTTGAAGGTTCATTAGTTTAATGCTATAATTTTTCAATATTTAAAAAATAAAGTTTTGTACCACTTAAAAGCTAGTTATATAATCAAATATTTATAAATAAAATTTAAAAATAAAAAATTAAATTAAAAATTAAAAATATTTTTCACAATTAAACGACCCGTAATACTTCTATTTTTGTAATCAATGGTGGTAGTATTATAAGCAAGCTCAGACAAAAGAACGCAGATTAAAAAACATGGGGTGCCAGCCAACTAACCAAGAAAGCCCAAACTCAGCAGACAAACAAGAACAAACTACCATTTGCAATACTCTACAAATTTGGAACCTTTAACACTCCATCACGTTTTGTCCGATTAGAGCAAACCCATTGATATTTCTTGCAAGGATTTTTTTTCCTTCTTATTAATGTTTGATAAAAAGATCATTTTTACATTTATTTTTTAAAGTGGTTATTGGTGCATTTTTTATTTGTTGTCTGGTACAATATTGTTACCATTTTAATTATTTTTTGAACCCTTATTACTATTAAATTGATTAAGGACGAGTTTATGCTAGAATTTTCTGTCACGGTATGCTTATGTGGCCTTCACTTGGACAAGATTAAATTGACTTGGACTAGTTGCCCAATCGAGTCCTTCTTCAACAACTCGTCCGAGTCGTTCATCTCCTCCTCCGGCGAAACTGTTGTTTCCTCAATTTACAACGGCCAAATTCTTCTTGCTCAACCCACCACTCTTCCCTAGCGGCCCGCCACAAAGCCCGTTATTCCCCGAAAAACTATCAGAAGGAAACTTATTGAGAAAAACGAAGGGATCGTACCAGTCAACTGGTTGTTGGCCACCATGAAGTGCTTGAGCCAGGTAAGGCTGGACAACTCGTAAGGGATGGCGCTGGAGAGACGATTGTCATCGAGAATCAACCTGTTCAGGAAAGCGCACTTAGAGAGCTCGAGAGGGATGGGACCAGACAAATCATTGGCGGAGAGATCCAGTGTCACCATATACAACAACCGGGTGCAAATCTCACCAAATACGATGGTCCAGTTTCATCCTTGAAGCACCAACCTCCCATCACAAAGCTATCACAGATTCATCAGATCAGGTCTCAGTCTCCTCTGGATTCTTCAATGTTTTCAACGACGAGACCTGCATCGCGGTGGCGCATGTCCTTCACTAGCTTCACATCGGCGTCATGCGGGTCGTGATCCACCGCGCCATAAAGAGCTCAATCATTTTAATCGACGACAACTGGGGCGCCAAGATCTCAACTTTCCTCTTCTCTGAGTTGGGTCCCAACACTCTGTCTTGAAAACCTATGGTTTTCAAGAATACAGATCGTATCGTCGGGGCTTATGCATTCATGGCGTCAGAGTTCCTTAACATTGGGCTATGTATAACATTCAAACAGCCCATTTCTGAGTTCCTTAACATTTAGGGCCGTAAAAAAGTCCCGGACCAAAGTAGTCCGGTAGATTAGGAGTGATGCTAATGGACTAGATTTCAGAGACCCAAGTAGTACCTTAGCATATGAAATAATGGATGCACTGTATGAACAACGAGGCTTCAGTATATAACCAACAAAGCTGGGCTTAAAGCCCCCTCCTAATGACAATTTAGACCTCCTGTTGCTTCTGGCATTTTGCACCTCCAGGGATCATCCCAGTTTCCAAATTTCAACCAAAGCTAATTTGCTAGACCTGTTGTATCATAAGACTCATTTCTAAACATTCTAAAACTTTTGTGGGTTCTAATCAGTCTCCTGCGTTGTAGCATTATGGTCAGGAGGTCCTCTTGCAATTGGAATCCAATTCCTGTTGGTTTGTGGCTTTGCATAATCCACAAAGATTACACGTCCATCCAAAGGCTGCCGAAATATATATTATCATTGGAAATATAATCATCAATCATCAAATACCATCTTAATCCCAACTATCATCAGGAATAGCTAAACAAAACTTCCACCGGTTCTGAGTTGAGATTGTACCTTTCCATTCAGCTCTGTTATGGCTTGCTCAGCTTCATCTTCGGAGGCAAATGTAATGAAGCCAAAACCTTTTGATCTCTTAGAGGCTCTATCTGTCACAATCTTAGCTGGAACAAACAGCAATACGATGAAACTCTGTCAAAATATATACAGACTTAAGGTGCAATGAACTGAAGAGAACTCGGTATCACCAACTTGTTGCATGCCCGTGCTCACCTTCAATAACTTGACCGTATCGGGAAAATGCTTCAGCAAAGTTTTCCTCTGACGTATAAAACGATAGTCCTGCAACACGGAAACACATAATTCATCAATATTCTACAGTCTAAACACAAATAATCTTAACCTAGCGTAGTTCCTCCTAATCTTAATTACATTTCACCAGCTAATAGAAGAGAGTAGCTCTACAAGAAAACCACAAATCAAAACGTCGAAACAGCAGAAATAGATCAAAATCCAAGCCATAAGGGTCTCTTAAACTCATAAAGCATCATGGTATAAGGCCAATGCAAGTATGCAACTAATCTAAGAACTAGAATTTGAGTTCCTAATACAGTATATTTTGACAGAAGACACTAATCATGCTTGTAGAAGGGTTAAGGAAATTATTCCCTTTATAATGTGTATGAGAGAGACTACTTGGGCCAACTCATTTAGACTAATCAGAACTAATCCATATTTTTGCCTCCTTCCATAAGAACTACTATCATTCTAAAGCTAATGGAGTGGCATACAGTTTTCCCTTTCTTCATTTTCTTTCTGGATATCCAGAAGCAAATTCTAGGGACTGTAACGGAGTTTAGAGGGAGGTAGTATTTAGTTACACTACTCTATTAAATAACGACTATCAATTTTGTGATAAAAAATTCATCAGTCTTTTATGTACTATAAGTTATAAAATCATAAAGATTGAATTACATGAAAAAAAATCTCTAATCAGTGGACTATTAGCTTTAAGATTAAATTAGTTTTTGGAGAAAACAACATAAAATAAACATTAAGCATTTTCAATTGATCAAAATTCATAAAAAAAAATAAAAAAAACTTCCTCCTTGCGTAAATGCAATCATCTATACAAACTGGTTAGTAAATATAGTCTCATCCTATCTAATTTTAATATACAATTCCATGCTTCCATTTTACTTGATCTTTAATCCGAAACTTTCCTCCCAACATTTCTCCAATAGCAGAAATCCACGACTTCCAGTTCAAAAATGAAACAAACGCTCCCATCAACAGCAGCCACTATTTTCATAAATTAAATGAAAAAATTACCTCCAACGAAGAGCTTGTAAGCGATGCCTCTTTCATATATCCTGAAAGGAGCTAAACCTGTTAAATGGGAAGAGTTGGTTCGGAGCCGGAGGAACTTCCCAAGAGCCGCCATCAATTCTCTTCAGAGTTCAGAGAATGAAGCGAAGCAGATACAGACCTAAAACTCCTCTGTCTGCCGGCAAAAGGCATAGAAAAAACCCTAAACTATTCGTTTTGTCCCTTTCTGGCCACTCATTTATTTAATGGGTCGAATAAATCATTCATTTTTTTTTTTTGATGAAAAAATCATTCAACTTCTAATTGTGTATAAATTTAGTCATTACCAAGTATAAACTTTTTTACTTTTTTTTTTTAACTTTTTTAACTTTTTTTTTAAATCAGACCCTCAAGTTTCTCAAGTGTCTGATATTGCAAATGACTTGAATACCCTCAAGTTTTACCGCCAATTTCGTGTAACCAGACCCCCAGTCATCAAGTTTTAACAAATAATGTTTTCCGTCAGGCATCTGGCACCAATAAACCTGCAGTGGCTTTTAAACCAGTTTCAATATTTAGATGGCATGTTTGCTCAAAAAAGAAAATAAGTGACAAATATAGAAATTTTAGGAATATAGATGGCATTTTTACCCTTAATCCCTTTTGTTGTCTTTTGCTTTTATTGTACTGTAAGAAGAATTGCAGAATGTAACTACAAACTTCAAAAACCTGAGGGAAAGTTTACAAAGATTCTAAAAAAAGGAGGTCAGAAATTGTAACTTTAACGAAATCTCAAGGCATGTTTTGTAATATCCGACCGAAACTTCCCTCTTTCCGGTCTTGTGTTTTGTCTACTTCAAGTTCAAACCCTACTCTTGCACGACTTCCTGTGTTTTTTCTCGTCATTCTTATCCCATTTTTCTCAATTGCTATCCGAGCTCCGCTCTTCATCTGAATAATTCTGGTGAAATCGAAGAAACAAGGTAATATATTTACGTTATTAGCGCTCGCTCTTCTCTTGGTCCTGCGGCTTCTTCTTATATACCAGAATTTTGGTATTCCATTTTTTAGAATTTGAGATGTTTTAATTTCAGGGACAACGGGTGGGTGAAGACTTTTGTTTTTCGTGTTATTTTCATTGCACGTTTGCTTAGTTTCTGGAAATGGCCGATGCTTTCGACGATGAGACCGAGCCCACCATATCAATTGATGAATACCTAGACAATATTGAAGAGGAGGAGCTGGTAAAATATTTTATTTTATTTTCTCTTTATAACATTTTGTTTCTTAAATAAATGTTCTGTTTTCATTTCTCTTTGCTGCAAATTGGTTGATGAGAAAGAAAATTCATTTATTTTGTTGTCGTGCATCACACAATGGCACCTCCGGTAGCTAGTAGTATTAGTTTCCAAATGATATTGGTGAACTAGAAAAATGCAAGCTTAATGGTGAACAAACCCTTCTTCTCATGGAAGTGTTAAATTACTTTATCAAGTAGGTCTTGTTCAAGACTGGTTTATTCCCTCTAGATGGTTTCGAGCCAAACTTTTAAGCAACCTACAAAAGAGCAAATGTTTGTTCAAGAATATATTTCTACATTCTTGCGCATCCTCTTATGTATAGCTTATCACTCTCTTATTCACTGATGCTTCACTGCCATCTGCCAGATATGGGTAAACCATCAATCGGTGGTTCTTTTGTATGAATTGTCTTTCATAGGATTATCAAAGCAGTTCTTCTATCATTCTTAATATCATCAACTGGTGAACCTTATGTTTCCAATCCTGTTACACTTGCAATCGGTTCTAGGCTGTTTTTTTTCCCCACTCAACTTTGTGATTCTGTTGCTATATTTTCTCCTTCCCACCATCTTATTCTGATGTAGCTTCTCATTACTTTGATTGGGTTCCTAAATCTGCCCTTCTGACCTCCACATTTGCTACTTTATACTGACCACGGGCTCTTATATTTGTCACTTTCGTAGGTTTTATATCTTTTCCATTTGGCTTAATTACCATCCATACCATGTCATTTCACCACCTGGGTTCTTTTATTGGTAGTCAAATACTCGTAGATTCATAAACAATACTTGGTAGAATAGAATTTATTAGGCAGCTTGGTTAACGCCAGAAGCATATGTACTCTCATCAGTAAACTATGTAGAATAATTGGAACATAATTGGATTTTGGGTTTGAATGTGTTTTATATTGATATGCTATTAGAAACCAATGAAAAGGAGAAAGGGTGCAGCTTATTAAAATGGCAGAACTTTTGTATGTATTCTGCCTTTTGTATTATTACAATGATAACTTGTTTTACAAATGGATTTCAAAGGAAGCGGATTTGGTTTTGGGTGCCGATGAAGGTGATGAATGCACTTATCAGAAGGGTTACATGAAGAGACAAGCGGTTTTCTCCTGTCTGACATGCACCCCACACGGGAATGCTGGAATATGTACTGCTTGCTGCTTGTCATGCCATGATGGTCATGAGGTATGTTCCTGTTAATGTGTTATTGTTTAGAGGAGAATCAATATAGGCAGCTCTGAAATGCGGCGTGGCATTTGAATGGGATTTGTTTTTCTTTTTCTTTTTTTTCTGCATTCACAACCACATCCTCTACTCTCCTGTAATTGCTAAACAATATCATTTTGAGCTGTTTCATTCTTCAGTTCCAAGCTTTTATGACATTTTAATACTTCTTCTTGGTTCGTCCACATCTTCTGTGTTGATTTGAAAGAAAAAAGAAGAAGATCTATCTTATAAAAAAAAAAAGAAGATCTAATTACTTTCAACTCTTTGTTTAAGATATTAATTCTATCTTGCTATTACCTTGATCTGGAAGAAGCTGCAAATGGTTTCTGGACCTACAGTAGCTGGAGGCTGATTTTCATCATATGCTTGTTCTATAGGATGTTTTTTTTCATAAGCTATTCCTACTGGAATGATGATTTATTTCTCACATGCTCACATAAGACTTATTTTTGTTGTAAAAAATCAAGGTGTTGGAGCTTTGGACAAAAAGAAATTTCAGGTGTGACTGTGGAAATTCAAAGTTTGGTGAGTTCATCTGCAAGCTTTCTGCGAGCAAAGATATCGAAAATACCAGTAATTCCTACAATCACAATTTCAAGGGTTTGTACTGCACTTGCAATCGACCCTATCCAGATCCTGATCGTAAAGAGCAAGAGGAGATGATACAATGTTGTATGTGCGAGGATTGGTTTCATGAGGAGCATCTTGGTCTAACCTCATCTAATGAGGTTGTCGAGTTAATATTTTTTAGTATGCTTTGTTTTATATTCTGTGATGCCACTTCTGTAAAAACCCCTTATCACTGTTATGTTACTAACAAGTAAGTCACCCATGTTCATGAACCCTTCAGAGTAGTTTTTTCAATTTTTTAATGGCTCCCTTTCTTTTTTTTTACTTTCCAGCCAGTTCAATTGCATCCCGCTGCTTTATGCAGTCACATTATTGCTAGTTCAAACTTGGTCAAATTCCCTGGGTAATTGTTTAGCACTGAACATGTTAATTAATGCTGTATTTTTCTTCGAACTCTTTTGTTTAGATAACTTGGTGTGACCGGTAGCTTGAAAAAAGAAAAGAAAGAAAGATTTAGGAATCTTGAATTTATGGTTATCCAGTGTATGATCATTTCATGAAGATCATCTGCATAGCGGGTTCTTTTATTCGTAAGATGCAGTTTAGCTTTATCTCTAACTATTTGAAAGGCCTTTGGATTTAATGTTTTGGGGGGGGGGGGGGGGGGGGGGGGGGGGGGGGGGGGGGGGGGGGGGGGGGGGGGGGGGG
>JBBYHH010571738.1:0-10733 GCA_038382905.1 Daphne laureola
GCGTAGCGTGGGGGTGTATTTCGGGCTTAGGCTGGGTGGGCTGGGTGGGATGGGTCATGGGTGGGCTTAGGGTTTTCGGGCTGAGGAAGAATTGGTACACAATTTCGGGCGAGTTCGGGTTAAGCAGGTTTTTCGGGTTGAATCCGACCCTAACCCGATAAAGACATAAAATTTCAGGTTTGGGTTATAGAAGGCTCTTTTACCCTCTAACCCGACCCAAATCCACAAATTTAGGTTCGGGTTCGGTTCGGGTTTCGGGTATTTCTTACACCCCTAGTTGCTAACACAGGCGGTGCAAATTCTTTCTGACAGCGATGGTGATCAAGCATGATCCAAGGCTTTCCCTGAGATTCAGTTTCTTTGGTAATTTGGCTTGAGAGTTTAAGAGGCCACACAAGCCCCAATGCATATTCAGCTAGCCCATCTTTCTCTAGACTCACGTATTCTTCTTCCTACGACTTCCATCTCATGTATAATGTTGCATGTCTGGTTATTTTTCTTATACTCCCTCCCCATTATCTGAAGCAGCCACCACAAGTCCCTCACGAAATGAGTATTGGTCCCCTTTACACCAACATAGGCTCAAAGCTAATCCTGGTGAGGTAGAGAAGTGAAAGAAGAAATACTTCATTCCCTACCATCTAGAGGTCTGAACGCCCATCGGGGTGATGTCAGCCAAAAGATAGATGACGAGTGGATTATAGTCTTCAGTAAGCAACTGAAGTACAGTCTTCGGTTCCCTCCCCCGACTTTTCTTGTGGATTTGGTGATCAGGTCTAAAGGTAATGGTCGATCATCTTTTTCATGTCAATGATTGCCTTTGGGTAGTTCGGCTAGCAAGGACAAAAACTTGTTTCTCCACTCCTAACATTTTGGCAGAAGTCAGTGTGTGAGAGGGGGTTGGTGAGTTCCCGAGGTCAAGATAAAGTATGTTTTGCATTAATGGTGATCGGTGTCGTGGTTGGACCTTCAACGAGAAGTTCAGCTGTGAGGACCCCTACTGGATTGGATTGTGCTGGGTTTTGGGTTTAATGGGCTATTAGACCCTTCGACCATCTGTACTTAATTTGGAAATTTTCAAAAAAAATAAAATAAAAATACTCCCTCCGTCCTATTATTATTGAAATATATTGACTGGACACGCTATTTTAGGAGTTAGATTTGTGTTAACTTGGTAGGTGAAAGAGATGGATAAAGGGATAGTTATGTAAATTCATGTACAAAAATTTACTAAATGGGAAAAATGTTTCAATAATTTTGGAACAGCCCAATAAAAAAAATATTTCAATAATTTTGGGACGGAGGAAGTAGAAAATAAAAAATTGGAGCAACTTAAAAAAATGAAAATGTTATAAAATTTTTCGGATTGAAGGAGTATATTGAAGTAGGATTGAAAGCTAAAATGATAAGTCTCCCGGTGGGAAGCAACATGAACCGGAAGAAAAATTGGGAAGCGACAGTTGAGAAGGTGGAAAACAGATTATCAACATGGAAGACAAAATCATTGTCCATTGGAGGACGCCTAACTTTGATTAATTCAATTCTTGGTAGCATGCCCCTGTACCACATGTTAGTGTTCCGTGCCCTGCTGGGAGTGGTTAAGAAAATTGAGAGCTTGAGAAATAATTTTTTCTGGGGGGTGACAGCGGAGGGTAGGAAGATGATCTGGGATAGGATTGAGCAGTTGTTTGGTTGTAGTGAAGCGGGGGGGTTGTGTGTGGGTAGTTTGAGGGGGGAAACCTAGCCTTATTAGGTAAGTGGAAGTGGAGGTGGTTGACCAAAAGTGGCCGTCTTTGGGTGAAGGTGGTGGCTAATATTTACGGAGGTGTTCCAGGTACATTACAACTAGGAGGGGACTTGAGGGGGTGTAGTGTATGGAAGGGAATCATGAAAGCAGAGGGGGAGACCGAAGAGTTGGAAAATAATTTTAAAAATCTAGTTGTAAGGTCTGTGGGTGAGGGGAATGCTACTAAGTTTTTGGAGGATGAGTGGGTGGGTGGAAGTGTGTTAGAAACTAGATTTAGAAGGTTGTATGCACTTGAGTCTGATAAAAACTCATTGATTGCAGTGAAGATTAGGTGGGAGGGAAGGGAGTGGAGTTGGGCTTGGAGTTGGAGGCGGTCATTAAGAGAAAGGGCGGTGGGAGATTGTCAACAACTAATGAATCTTTTGCAGGTATTCTCTCCAAAATAAAGCAGCCCGGATCACTGGAATTGGTCGCCCGCAGCAGATGGTATATTTACCGTCCGCCAATTTTCTCAAATGATCACAGAAAGATTATCGGCGCCACATGACATCCCAACAACATGGTGCAACATAATTCCGAGGAAAGTAAATGTTTTCATATGGCGAGCAACAAATCAATACATTCTGGTCCGAATCCAACTGCAACACCAAGGCACGGAGATTGAGTCAACCGCTTGCTCGCTATACTCAGATGGCTTTGAAACAACCGATCACGTTCTAGTTCGATGCCCGATAGCAGTGGAGACTTGGCACGCGGTGGGTGCGTGGTGCAACACAGACGTCACAGGTTTCTCTACTATGGTGGATGTGTTGGGAGGGGAACTTATTTCACAAGTCACATTCAGAGTGCAACAGACTTGGAAAGCCATCATCTTCATTACGGCGTGGGCCATTTGGAAAGCAAGGAACAAGCTAGTCATGCAACAAACACTTTGGCGCGCTTCCGGTATCTTCAACGAAATCCATGTGCTATCTTATCTCTGGATTAGCAATAAATATCAGAAATTCAATGTTTCTTGAAGGAATTGGTTATTCGCTCCCTTGTTGAGGGTGTTGGAAGGAGTGGGATGATTTCTCTACTGCTCATATTCAGGGCGTATGTAAGGAATCTTTGGCTCTCCCCCTGCAGGTTAGTAGCTATCATTGCTTATGAAAAAAATAGCAGCAGGGGCGGTTCGTTCTTTCTACTATGGGGAGTTAGCCTATGTTGACACTACGTGTGCTCTGTTTTTTATTTTTCTTCTATGTGTTTGGTTTGCAACTTCATGCCTAGCCAAAAGTCATGGCTTGGGTTGAAGCTGCTGTCTATGTACTGGTCACACTCATCTTTTAATACATACCAATTATTCTGCTGTGCCAAGAAAAACTAAAAAAAAAAGATTAAAATAGTACTATAAACAAAACCAAAGGAACAATCGTTCAAAATTCAAATCGAAAATGTGGAAGGAAAAAACATAAACATCATGAGCCCAATTGTTCAAATCGAAAATATGGAGACTCAATTAGGTATTTTAGTCATGAAAAGACCACTACCCAAATCAACATCTTTCTCCGGTTGCAAACTCGCAATCACACGGTGGAAGCTAGCTACGAAGCTGCGGCGGCCGCGAAACATGTAAACATCGCAGTTCGGTGGAGCGAGAAACAGATCACAGTCGACTTTTCACTTCACGGTGAGTTTCTCTTCTGCCCTAATCAGATTTCTGGTGGTTTGATTTGAGCTATGTCCGCTTCTGGGCTCTTAGGGACAAGAAGATTATCTTTGCTTCTGTTTAGTTCCAGTAGCTGTTGGACTACCGCAGCTTCTTCTGTCTTGTGTTCATCTACTCGATCGCTTTTATTGTTAGAACCCTCTGTGAGATCCTTCGCATCTAAACCTGTTGCTGAATCCGAACGAGAAACCTCTTTCACGGTTTCTTATCTCAGGAATTCATGTGGGCTCTCGTTAGAATCAGCTGAATATGTGTCTAAGCATGTGAAATTTCAAAGTTCAGAGAGACCTGACTCAGTTATTAATCTGTTCAAAGCAGAGGGTTTCACAGATCCCCAGATT
Source organism: Daphne laureola (assembly GCA_038382905.1). Lineage (NCBI taxonomy): Eukaryota > Viridiplantae > Streptophyta > Magnoliopsida > Malvales > Thymelaeaceae > Daphne > Daphne laureola. The sequence goes on from JBBYHH010571738.1 coordinate 3,800, forward strand.
TCAAAGTTCATAAAGTGGCAGCCGTTTCTGCTGTTGACAGACCCTAAGAAATGCATATTGCCCAAGTTTGAATTTTTCCGCTCCGTGGGAAGTTCGAATGATTGTGTTGTAGCCATCTTTTCCAAAAACCCTATTTTGCTGATGACAAGCCTTGACAAGCGGATTGTTCCTTCTTATGATATCATAAAGGGTGTGCTTGTGAATGATGCCAAAGTATTCAAATGCTTTCTGTCTGATCTGTCGCGTTGCACTTTTGAACCGAAAATTCTTGCCCGGAATGTTCAACAAATGAGGGACCATGGGGTGCCAAAGTCTTTCATCAGTTTTTTGTTGATACATTATATATCCATATTGCTCCAGAAACCTTCGAGGTTCGACGAAATTCTGAATGAAGTCAAGAAAATGGGATTTGATCCTCTGAAATGTTACTTTGTCTCAGCAATTCGAGTGCTCAGCACTCTGACTAAGCTAACAGTTGAGTCGAAGCTGGATGCGTTGGAGATGTCGGGTTTGTCCAAGGATGAAGCTTGGACATTATTCAAGAAGCAACCTTTGGTCGTGGTCTTTTCGAAAGAGAAGATCATGAATGTAATGGACTTCCTTCTTAACCAAATGCAGTGGAAGGTTCAAGACATTGTTAGGATTCCACAGGTTTTTCTCTACAGTCTGGAGAATAGAACGATCCCTAGGTGCTCCGTCGCTCATGTTTTGCTTTCTAAGGGTCTTGAGAAGGAGATAAAACTGTCGACCTTGTTAGGTCGATCAGAGGAGCTCTTTCTGAAGAGATATGTCATCAATTACCATGAAACTGTTCCTCAGCTACTTGATCTCTACAAAGGAAAAATTAGTCTAGCTGATTGTTGATCTGAGCTTTATGCACCGAAAATGTTTGTTTGTCCATTTTGATGGATATGCTATACTTTGTGATTCTTTTGTCTGTTGTTTTCATTTTATGCTGATCGGAATGATCCGTGAACTTGTTCTAGCAGGTTGTGATCTAACAACATGACAGTTATGGGAATATGCATTTACTGATGACTTGTGGTAGAAGTTTTGAGAAACATGAGGTTTTTAGCCTTGGTGCAAGTAATTTCATAACCCTTGTTTTTTTGTCTTGAGCTGGATCAAGCCACCCATCATGAGCTTTCTGTTTTGTTGGGCAGCTTTTCTTACTTAGTCTTAGAAGGGTGTGTTGGACTTTTTGGTAGCTAGTGTCTTCCACCAAGAGAACCACACAGTTTCATTCTTGGACTAAACCTGCATTTTGGCCCTCTCTTTGATGTTGATCAATTTATTAACCACTTATGTCTTGGATTAAACGCTTGACCATCACTTTTACTGTAATGATCATCAGTAATATTGAATTAATGATTATATATGAACCTTTCATCATCACTCTTATTCCTCTACCCCAAAAGTTCAGTGATTTCTTTTTCAACAATTAGTTCGTTATTTTATTTTAACATCATTTTGAACTATAAATGTAAAGCTCATACTCACAAATGGTAACTTGATGTCTTTTACTTTATAAACTTATTTAAAAAAGTATATATATATGTAAAGAATAAAATAAATAATTGACATTGATAGTCAAACGGTACAAATCTTATCCTCAAAAGGTGAATGTCTTTATTTGGAGGGCGTGAAGAGAGTTTCTCTTGTATGCTTCAACTGGCTATTCCAGGTATCTCTATTCCTTCTATTACTTGCCACTGTGTTCCGGTCATTTTGATGTGTTCTGGTCATTTTGATGATACAATCATGCATTATTGAGATGTCCTATTGTGGTGAATGTGTGGACTGGATATGAAAGATGGAAAAAATTTATTTGCTTCATGAACATAACGTTTCCAGTTTCGCAAATGATAAGAAACATGAACCATGGGGCTTGCAAATCAAACAAGTCAAAACTGTTCTATACACATTGGCGCTAGAATCTACCACTGCTTCCTTAGCAGTAGGGCTTTCTTGGTGAACATATTGCAGCAACTTATCAACAAAATCTGTAGCCTTGCATGAGAGATCCAAATGTTGATTCTCACTGTTCATAAATTTTGACCATGGTTTCCGGTTGTGCCTGTTTATCCAAATCGACAGATTTTATCAGGCTATATCAACACAATTCACAGAAATAAGCATCACAGATTAGATTACAGACGAACCTGCCAATTATTTCTGCTAAATGAGGATCTAATGTAAGGTGGTACTTGTTACGATATGCATCTAGTTCGTCAGACCCCAATACCTGCTACATGACACCAAAAAGCATAATAAAGCAATCACCGCCCAAATTAACTTGTTACGATATGGATCTAGTTCATCATATTCTATGATATAGTGTTCTGTTTTAGTCATTTTCATCCAAATTAATCGTTACATTTAACGGTTTTAATCGAAATTACATTTTTATCCTTTGAATTTTTTTTTAAGTTAGTCCTTAACTTATATTTTTCAATCTTTTAATCCCAAAGTTTCAGCCTCGAACTTTTAATCCCAAATTATTGCAGATGGGACAAGTACCTCTTCATCTCCGAAATCCTTGTCCCCCTCACCGCCCATTAATTCCATCATTGTACCAGTATGTTTCCCTCCTTAAAATCTTAACCTGTACAAGAAGAAAGATCATCACCATTGCTCATCACTATATTGCATGAAGAACTTCACTATTTAGTTCCTATTTTGGCTTTCCCAAAACAAAATTCTCAAACCAGGTAAGTCAATTTCCCGCTCCTCCAATGCCTCGCCCAACCGGCATCTACGACCGTCCTTGCTCCGTCTTGCTTCAGCCGACATCTCCGATCTAACAAATTAACGGATATAACATGTTGGACGTCGGAATCGAAACCGTAGAGATCCAAGCAGCGTCGGCATGCTTCAGTCAGAGCATCTCTCTCAATTGATTCCAGGGATGGCGGAATCAGAACCTTGCTCGAGATCTGGTCTCCAGTCGTCAACTTGGTTTCGGTGAAAGGGAGGATGGGTGACAACTCGGCAAGGGCTACACGTCTGGTTACCAGATCTAATATGTGTTTGGGCGGCGGGTCGATGCCAGATCTGATCTCTGCACAACTTCTCCTTTGCAAATAATTTTTCTTTAATTACCTCTTCTCTGCGCACAAACACAGAGCTCTCTCTCCCCTTTTTCTTTTTGATGAATATACAGAGCTTCCCTCTGTAATTGAGAGATGTTTGATGAGTGTTTCTATTATACAGCTTCCTTTTTTGATGAGTGTTTCTATTATGCTTTAGGTAATTGAGAGATTGCAGTAGGAGATTAGAATATGTGGTAGAACACGAGAGAGATAAGAGGAAGAACAAAGGTTCGTGGGGTCTTTTTGTATGAGTTGAAAACTTTGAGGCTAAAAGTTCAGGAAAATGTAAGTTAAAGATTAAATTAAAAGAGTAATTTCAGTCGGATCTATCAAAAGTAACTGTTAATTTGAATCGAAAAGACTAAAACAAAACACTATATCATAACATAGGACGAAAACATGATAAATTTTTAAAATAAAATTAAAATAGGATATGAATTATTTTTATTGGACCCTGGAGGAATTTGCTTCTATGATCAAGTCTCAGTTCGTTTGAGATGAGAAAAAAATTTTGAAAAATTTAGGGATGTGTTTTTGATTGATGGATGAGATGTATGTGAGTAGAGAAATTTGAGAAAAATATTATTTTATAAAAAAATGATAGATTTAAGGTTGTTAAATGTATTAGAAATTGAAAAAATGAAAAAAAAATTTTGAGAAAAAAATTTCTTGGTGTTGCTGAACTGACCCCAATTTTCACTTCTCTTCTAGTTTAAGTTATGCGTTGAAGAAAATTTGTTTTCATTTTATTGGCATATTTGTTGATCATGGAAAATTTCTTTGACAGAAGGTTGCTACAGGAAGGGAATTCATTGTAAAACTTTTTTATTATATTTTTATATGAATTTACAGTGTCAATGAATTTTTGAAAATTAATTATCACTGTAAATTTCATGCGACCAACCCAATTTTGTTTGGGATTAAGGTGTTGCCGATGATGATTTGCTGATCTTGGAAACATATATTCCATGAAAATTTAAGTGAACTGGTCAAAAGCAATATGTTTTCATAACTCTAAAAAGTAAAAAGTGTTTCAGAAGCAGTAAAAGTATCATTCACAACTCAGATTTTCAAAAACCCAGGGTCAGTTTAGTTACAAAAAATTTCCAAAATTTTGATTTCAAATTTTCATTGTAAATAGTTAAATGTATAACTAGTTGTTAGAAAAGAAAACTTTGTTTTTGAAACTTTAAAAAATTTATGTGTTAAAATAGAATTTTATTTTGAAATTTTTTATTTTAATACTAGAGTTTTTAAAGTTTTGAAAATAACGTTTTCTATCGCTTAATAACTAGTTATACATCTAAATACTCCCTCCGTACTTTAAAAATTATCTCATTTGACTTTGATTTTTTAAAGTTTTATATTTGACTCAAATATGAAACTTTGATAAATAGTGCAAAAATAATTCTAGAAAAATATATTTAAAAAATTTATATGGCAAATTATGATACACATAAACATTACTCCCTTCGTACTTTAAAAATTACACCATTTGTTTTTCAAGTTTCAAAATACATTGTTTTGACTCAAATATTTACAAAGATAAATAATGCAAAAGAATTCCAAAAAAATATTTTTAGAAAATATATATTGCAAATTATGATATACATAAAAAATATTTAATTTTAGATATCTAAACATGCATAAAAATAAAATCATAGATTAAATAATGTAAAAAAACTAAAATAAATGGTGTAATTTTTAAAATATGGAGGGAGTATTTAACTTCGGATGTCTAAACATAGATGAAAAAAAATTATAGATTAAATATTTTAAAATAGCTAAAATAAATGGGATAACTTTTAAAGTACGGATGAAGTATATACAAAGGAGATTTAAAATAAAAATTTTGGAAAATTTTCATTTCAAATTTACTTTATAAATAGTTAGGATGTATAACTAGTCATTAAAGAGAGAAAATCTTATTTTCAAAATTTTGGAAAACTCTAATGTTAAAATGGAGAACTTCAAAATAAGATTTTCTACTTTAACACATGAATTTTTCAAAGTTTCGAAAATAAAGTTTTCTCTCTTTAATCACTAGTTATATATCCCAATTATTTAGAAAAAAAAACTTGAAATGAAAATTTTGAATTTTTTTCATAATTAAACGGATCCGTAGTCCCTTAACTTTAATGTTTATGCTATCGTAGTCCTATTTTAACATTTTATACTACTGTAGTCCCGTTTTCAAAGTTTTTCTTCATTCATAGTCATTTTTTGATGTTTTGCCGTTAACTTTAATGTTTTCTTTGAAAAAATGATAATTTTAGCTATTTAAATTTACCAAAAAAATCTATTTATACCATAACTTTTTTAACTTAACATTTTAATCGTCCCAAATAACGGACCACTATAACTGTCAGTCGCCGGTCCACTGCCGGTGCTAGACCACCACCGGTCGTCGGACCACCGGCGATCGGCGGACCACCGACGATCGGTGTTTTACCGGTGACCGGATATTTTCCGGCGACTGGCGTTTTCCGGCGATTGACATTTTCCGGCAACCGGTGGTTTTCCGGCAACCGACGTTTTCCGGAAACCGACGTTTTTCTGGCGATTGATGATTTTTCGGCGAGCGGCGTTTTTCGACAATCGTGATTTTCCGGCATCCGGCAATTTTCCGGCGACCGTCGGTTTTCCGGCAACATACGATTTTCCGGCGACCAGTGATTTTTCGGTGACCAGCGGTGGTCAGACGGTCTGGTGTCCGACGACTATGGTGGTCCATCGGCGGCAATTGTTCGACAGTCCAATGATGGTCCCGATCTACCTCCTGATGTTTTTTTTTTTTTTTTTTTCCAATTTCAGAGTTTCTGACGGCGGTCCGACAGTGATTGACGGTAATCCGGTGGGTCTGAGACTTTAATTGAAGTTTGAAAATTTTTGGGTAAATTTATTAAATTTAAAATTGTTTTGGATGATTAAAATATTAAGTTAAATAAGTTAGGGTGCAAATAGATTTTTTGGATAAACTTAAATAGTTAAAATTATCATTTTTCTAAAAAGTTCGTTAAAATTAACGATAAAACATTCAAAAAGGATTATAAATGAAGAAAAACTTTAAAAACAGAATTACAATAATAAAAAGAAATAAAATGAAACTATAATAATACAAACATAAAAAAACATTTAAAAAAAAAAACAAAACCCAAGAATTGAAAGTTTCATCATCTGCGGAAGTAGCAGTCTGCGCATCCCCATACAAGTTCACTGATAAACTTACAACAGTGCCAACACATGTGAAAGTATATTTATTTTTTAATATTTAATCTATATATATATTTTTTAATAATTTAATCTATAAATATTAAAAAATATATATGTAAATAATAAATGAATGTTTCAATTTTCTAAATATAGTTTTCAAGAATTTTTTAACAAAATATTTTTGAAGAAAATCTGAATGAAACAGAAATTCAAAAACCAAATGTATCTAATTTCACGCGACGAGGTAGTATATACTAAGTCAAAATGCATATATGGTCCTTGTACTATTGAAACTCGTACGAGTTAGTTCTCATACTTTGACTCACTATATGTTCATCCATTAACTTTGTAAATATACATGAGTTACAGTCCGTTCGACCGCACAATTATATGATAAAAAGTGGAACGTTTTTTTATTTTGAAAAAGAGAGATAGATAGTAATTTAGGAAGAAAATTTTAAATATGTATTAATTTTTTGTAAAGGGAATGTTATTTGTGCAGTCGAACAGACTCTTAGTCCTTCATAACACCTGACTCGGTTATCACATGGGAATTGCATCATTTAGTCAACTCTACCACTTTTCTTCTATAATAAATTAACTCATTTACAATATACTTTAAGTATTTA
>JBBYHH010571849.1:0-10733 GCA_038382905.1 Daphne laureola
GTCACTTTACCTTCCGTAACGCAGCTAGTACAATGGGTTATATCCATAACCTGGGTCCTAGATCCCAGTTACAACCATAACCAATAGTTTTACACTTCCCAGCTTGACCATCTGTCAGTCAAACATTTTTAATAAATTCCACACGTGTCCGAATTACATTTCGTAAAAGTTTATGGAAACTAGACACATGATGCTTCAGACACATAAAGTTTCATAAGTTTTGGCATAGCCAATTGGTATAGTATTTTCAGGCAAGTTATCCCTAAAAATGTTGTTTCCTGTAAATCCGGTAGCACTTCGTTTCTTTCCTGCAATCCAGATATTTATAACAATATACATATACTGAGCTCAACTCAGACCAGATACTCGGAAAGGAAGCTGCCTCTGACAAGCATTCACCGATAAAGTAAACATGCATCATAATTAACTAAGGCATAAAACATACATACCATCATCTGTCATTTATCAATTGAGCATCATCACATACACTTATCAATAATGATTATCTACGCTACATGTATAATGAAACCTACATATATAGAGCCTGCTTTACCAATAAAAGCATACACTATGATCAGAGAGTCAAATCTAAAAGATTTTGACGTTCATCACCTGACACTGCTGCTACTGCTGCTGTAGCTACATACCAAACCAGGTGTTAACCATTAGTACATGTACAATCATTCTGTTTTTGGAAATCTATAATATAATCAGTAACATAATTTGTAACATCATCATTTTCTCTACCAGGAACACCCCTAAACTGTACATTTCATATAACATAGCATAGGAGTAATTTCTATACCTTGGTATCAAAATTCTATACGGCCAAGCGGAATCTCAATCCGCGGCCCTAGATCCTGATGTTCCTGAAAGTATGGAGATATAAGGGGTGAGTTCTAGGGAGAATTCAGTAAAGGGTTAGGTAGAAGTAAAGGGGAGTCTTCATTCATTGCCTGTAATGACAATGTTAGCATGGGCAGTATGCAATATACTATGCATCCTATAATAAACATAGACATGATATGCAATGCATAATCATCATCATCATCATACGACGGCCCCCGAAGGTTGTTTTGCAACCCGTCGGAGTTTCTCAGTCATCATAGTGGCATGTAGTACTAGCATGGGGCGTATGTTCCCCGTAATCATCGTTAAGCAGTAGCAGTCATCATAATCAGGTCTACCATGGCAACCATGTTGGTGGTGATACCGGGACCTGACACATCATCATCATCATCTATCATCAGGTTCGATAGAATGGTCACGCAAATCATGACTCCAGAACCTGGAATATCCATATCGATCGTTATGTGACTGGAGTACATCATCATCATAGGGGAGCTATAAGTCTCGCATCAGTGTACCTGCAAGCCTTTACCCTTACCTTGGAACTAGACTCAGGAATCATCAGGCCCCACCCTCGGCCCGAGAGCTAGTTTCAATCAGCCTATATATAGCATGTGGTTTCCAAATGCATATATAAGAAGGTTGAGCCCTTACCTATAAATAGTCGGTATACGCTGTCCGTGAATCCATTCAGTCACTATTCATCCATTGTTGTTCAAGTCGTTCTTGTCACTCTGAACAATCATACAGTTCATCAGAATCAGTTTACATCACTTTCATAACTTTTCCATAATTAATCATTCGACCTTAAATTACTAATTCGGCCATTTCTTATCTGTTATCCGTGAGATTCCGTAAATGAGTAATATACCTAAGTATATCACTATCTGTGCTTAAACATTTCATTTTCTGTGACTATTCAATAACATTATCAACATTGATCATTTTGGCCCATTTTTCCAAAGTCAGCCAAGCCCTTTTCCAATTCCTCTATAACTTCATATTCATGCATTTCAATCCGTTCTACAATCATCCATGCGTTAACATTCTATTTCCAATAAGTATTCATCAATTTCTCAATATTATCCATTTTTGGACTTAACTCATATTTCTATCATAGGTATTGATTCGCAACTCATTCCAATAATTAAAGTTACTTAGAATCATCATAAACATACAATTGAAGCATCAGTTCATCAAAATTCATCATTTTGTTCCTCCACCAATTTTAGAGCCCTAACTCTTAGCTCCTTAATCCGATTGAATTGATCAAAATTTCAAGCTTCAAAGTTGTCCTAAATTCACCCAAGAACAACAATTAAGCAATATTTTCACTTCCCTCTAATTTTCGTTCAACAACTCATATGAACCCTAGGTTCAATTCCTTCAAATTCATGGTATATGGATGGTTTAGAACTTGTTTCTACTTCATATCTAGCATTAGAACAAGCTTATCTCAACAATACTTCAAGGATTGGACAAATTTCTTCATCCATCAACAGTAGCAATTTCGCCCCAAATCCGGATTCTATCGATTTTGACGTTGTTGGAGCTTGATTCTTGTTGCAATATTGTTTCTATAATGATTACCACATGATTCCATCTTCACCTTAAGCTTTCGAGGCTTAAAATCGAAAGTGAGATGGAGAGAATTCATTTTTTAGAGTGAGAGAAGAGAGAAGATGGAATGAAGAAGAATGAGAAGCTGATCACGTTTTGCTTCTTTAACATTTCTGCACATCTCGGCGTGATCCCGACGCCATCATCATGCCGAAACCCTTATCTTCCTTCATATGGCCATTTTCTCATTTCCTGATACCATCCCCGGTGCCATGATCACGCCTTGATCATGCCGGGATCCTTCATTTTCAGTAGCTGGCCGTTTCTCCCATTCCTGGCACCATCCTTAGTGCTACCATCACGCCGCCATCACACCGGGAGCTCCAACAATGCCCAGCTGCTCCATTTCCTCGAGGCTTGGTTCCATCATGGCGCCAAGGTGGCGCCAACCTAGCGATTAAAGCACCAAAAATTTCCTTCCTTCCGTTCTTGCTCCCGTGTCGAACTGAGATGGTTCCTATCCCGTTCTATGGGGAAATTATACCTTATAAGCTCATGAAACATGACATTTCATGAAGTTACACCATAACTTAACTCCATTACATAAAATTTATCATTCTTTATACCCTAACCGTGGAAACTGAGTTTCGGTGCTGTAAAGTCACCATCCTAGCTTAGTGGCTGTAACATTCTCCCCCACTTAAGACTCTTGGTCCTCCAAGAGTACCTTCAGTCTTTCATTTTCCTGGGGTAACAGTTCATCATTTCCTTTTCAATTTCCAAAGTTGCTTCCCGTTCATTGTGGTGTGACCTTTGCACTTCAACCACCGGGATCAACTTATTCCTGTGCTTCTGTATATCTTTAACTAGTAAAGTAATCAGTATTTATGGTTTCACCTGTATCACTTCCACGAGTACGGTTTGAATTGGATTCAAGAATGGACTTCCTTAATATACTAACGTGGAATACATCATGTACAGTAGACATATTCGGTGGCAAAGCTAGTCGGTAAGCCAGTTATTAATCCATTTCAAAATCTCATATGGGCCTATGTACCACGGTGCTAGCTTGCCCCATTTTCCAAAGTTTAATAGTTCGTTTTTGTTAGTGCCACGTTCAACCAAACTTCATTGCCAACTTTAATTCCAAATCATGGCACTACTTGTTCACATAGAATGTAGTACGATTATTCATAGTTTTCTGCTGTGCTTGAACTTTTCTTATCTTTTCCGTTGTCTCTTTTATCACTTCGGGGTCAATTCAGTCTTGTCCGTTACTTCGGACAATCAATGGGGTGTTACGTATTTCCGCTCAAATGCTGCCTCTTAAGGCGCCATACCAATCGTGCTTTGGTAATTGTTATTACATAAAATTTTGCCAGAGTTAGGTATTGGTCTCACTTTTCCCCAAAACCTAGTGCACAAATCCGTAACATATCTTTAATCATCCGAATCTTCCTTTCCATCTGTCCATTAGTGTAGGGACAATATATGTTGTACTCGAATAGAGTTGCATGTCCAAAGTCTTATGAATACTACCTTGCGGTAAACCGTGGGGTTCCCATCCAATACAGTGGAATTCAGTTCCCAGTGTAACTGTACAATCTCTCTGTCATGCAGTTGGGTAAGCTTCTCCAATAAATCTGTTACCTGGATAGGCAAGAAATGTGCGCACTCAGTCAGTCGGTCCATAATGACCCCTATAACATCATAGTGTGACCATGTCAGGCCAAACCCGTCAACAATCTATAGTGACATTACTCCATTTCTAGACAGGAATGAGTAACGTCTACAGAGTTCCTGGTAGTTCCTGTTCCTCAATCTTAGTTCTCTAATTAGTAGCACACTTAGCCACATGCACGGTAGTGTGCTTCCGTATACCTGACCATCAGAAGTGAAAATGCAAGTCATGAGGCTCTTCTCACCTTCGGAATAAACACTCAGTATGCTAAAATAGGCCTCCTTGAGAATATCATCTTAGAAGGCCATATCATCAGTTACATGCACGTGTCCTTGAACATAATAGTTCAACTTAACTTCTTTATCAAGGTTGATACCATGAGTTACACAGAACAAATCAACTCCTAATTATTACTTGAGGAAATTGACCATTAACGATAACCTCAGACCCATTGTCAATATAGAAAAGTTTAGTGCTGTTAGCTGTGGCTAACCATAGCCAAGTAGTCAGAACCACATCTCAAGTTCTCCTTGCATTTACCACTGCAGAATGTGTCGAGCATGCTTACATATAGAGGGAGTCATACCAATGTCATTTAGTCATCGGAACATCTGGCTCATATGGCACGGAACAGTATACACTTACATACCTGAACCCGTAGGTTCAACTTTCCTTTTTCTCTTTTTACCTTGCACTGTGTCTCGGCATAGAACATCTTTACAAAACACCTAATGGGTGTATTTCAATACAATAGCAGGTGACTCGATTTCAAAGCATAGTCAACCTGGACAATAATCATACCGTGCTTGCAGATTACTTCAGACTTCTCGACAGTCAGAATAACAGAACATCATTAGCGCTCCTCTCAGTACAAAAGTACCGGAATAGATCTAACTCATAAAAATATGTAGGTGTGATAGATCGTGTGCTTTAGATGTCTCCTGAGAGACATTCTCATGCTGTTACATTTTATTGAATAGTTGCATTAACCGATATCTCCACGTCCACCAGATAAAAATCCATACATATATTTTACATCCCATCGGCAGAAACCGTGTACATATCTTCACGTCCTGCTGGACGGAAGTCGTACTCATACTTCCACATCCCATCGGACGGAAGTTTATACGATAATCATTTCCATTTCGTTACCATATACATAACTGTAATCGTTCCATAACCGTGGATATTTCGTTATCATATCATTCACTGTGGATCAATATCAGACAGAATGAAGTTCAAACTCCCAGATGGTTCCACTATACAGAACATAGCTCAACACCCCTCGTATCTTTAAATTCCAAATCCCAGAATATCAGAAAAACAATTGCATCGAACTCACCTCGAAAAGTGGTACTTATGCATACATCAACATAGATATTTGACAATCAGTAGCCAGCATCAGCAGTCAATAATCGGTCATCAGTAATCAACAGTCAACAATTAAGTGCTTCAATATCCTGGTCATTAATCATATATGGAGAACGTATTTCAACACATATATCACTACTTTGTATTATACCTATATATCATTTTCTCATCTCATTGGGAGGGTAAACCTCTAGCCGTGATTAGAAATTACATTCACGACATCACGTAATCAAGACAAAGGATCCACCGATCATATCTCATACCAGTGAAATGACGGATCCAAGCACTAAACAGAATCAGATCATCATGTAAGTGTACCACAGAGTGGTACCGATACAGAACATACTTCTAGGACTAATTTGTCACTAATAGAACTCTGGCATGAAGCATCACATTCTATTCCTAGAGCAGACCGTACATATGATCCATCTCAAAGTTGAACGAAGCTGTCATAATGTATTAAGGAATTATTCTTTCAGTGGTAGTCATCAATTTCCAGAAGATGGGACTATCGTCCCTCTATACTATGTAATTGGACTTAGCTCTAGTTAACTCATCCTTTCTTTTATTCCGGTAAGATTTTAGTTTCAATGGCTGTCTACGACTCGATTCAATAAACCAATAAGTTCCGTAAAGCCAGAGTACTCACTTGAACCAAAAAATTGGTACACTCGAACCACCATCTGTCAAGAGGGAGAGGTAGTTTAAACTACCTTCCTGAGCCTTTTTGTGGCATCCATCCTTCGGGTACATCTTACTACGCCTCGAGTTAATTACCGGTCTTTTAACACGGCAACCATAGACAGTACCGAGTCCTAGGACTATACGGTACCCACTGTCATAACCTGAACTTCATTTAACAATTCCACATATCCTTGTCGTAATCCCATACTTGTTCTTCTTTCTTGACATTGCTGTCGAACGTGAACACTTTCTATCCGATCACCCAGTCAATTTACATTATCATTTTCCTCTTAACCCTTTCAGTCTGCTCATAAACATAACAAAAGACACTTGGTAATTCCCGCACCTCCATGTCCATGAACTTATCCTTCACATCAGTTGCATTATTCCAAGCCTTTCGTGCTGAATCATTGCAGAATATATCATCAAACAGTACATAACAGAGCTCCTGGCGGCATCCCAGATGTGACATCTAAGGACCGTTAACATTCAGTCCATGCTCATAAAGGATTCGTGCATATAGAACAATCTCCATACATTTCACCTTATTTGAGAGCTACCTTTTGTTGCAGCTGATCAACTTAACAGTCACATTATTTATAGGCAACTTTACCATTTTCAGAACCCGTGATCGCAGAACTGACGATTCCTGCAATTCAGAACCTTATCATCATCAACACCACCATGACCGTCATCATCAACATAATCATCATCATTATCATCATGACAATCATCATCAGAATCATTAACATAAATCCGATCCAAGGTGTCATTCCGGATGGTCCTCCGGGTTCAGGATCCTCTGTCGGTGTGATGATGCACAATATGTCCCTAATGATCCCAGTACTCGCAGGAGGTTCTCCAGAACCTGAAATTTCCACCGTGAGGGAACTTAGGTGGTGAAAGCACTCCAATATCATTAGGCCATTAGCGCCCATGATGCTCTATACCCGGAGCTTCTAGGCCATCATAACATCTTCTGTGTCACCATCAGTTATAGCTTTGTCTCGGCAGCGTTGCTCACTTCATCGCTTGCCACAGATCTATAATCAACTTTATACCGATCGGTCAGGACAGTAACTTCCAACCGTACTTTCTATGCACGGAGGTGCCTTCTTTCATTATCTGTATGATCATCATCTGTGTGATATTCGACATCAACCCCGGCATCGGTGATAAGACCATCAAGCTCATCACCATCAATTTCATCATTAATCACATCAGTAAAATCCTCATCGCTGTCATTTTCATCATCAGAATCATCCTTATACATTTGATCATCTGTGGTGTCCTCCCAGGCTAATCCTCCGGGGCACCTTGTCTTACCCTCGGTACGAGGGTCTCAATAACCGTCTTCAGCTGCACTAGCTCCTGCAGGAGGTTCTCTAGAACCTGCATCTGCGGCTGTAGTAGGGGAGCTGGCTGTGTTAGTGGAGGAGGACCTACATTTCCTGCCTCTCAACGTTGACCTCATTGCACATGGGTCCTTACCGTTTCCTATCCATTCCATAAAATACCATATATATAATGGTTAACAATATAACCTTAGCAGCATCAATGTATCTTATGGCTCTATAGAGTAGATGCAGTGTATGATGCATGACGCAAATTATCACACAGAAAATCTACATCAAACAACACACAATAGTACAATAAGCAATCAGACATTCCTACATTCTTCCATTTAAGTATAACTGGACCAATCACCTGTAGTCCTGCTTTACTGGGATCCAACCGATGCTTTACTCAAGTTGAGCATGCCTAGATCAGTAGCCCAAAATTTCATAACCCATTCCAGGGCAGTTCACATAAGGAAGTGGCCACTTCCCTAGGTGAACTATCCCAGATCCATGTGGTGGAACAGAGGCCTGCCTCCCGAGTAAACCCAACGAAAGTAAACTTAACCTTAACCTGCTCTGATACTAACTTGTCACCACCCCCTCCATGCACGACCCGGTGGAAGCAGACACGAGGCCGAAAGGGTGGCAGTGACGGTCACTTTACCTTCTGTAACGCAGCCAATATAATGAGTTATATCATAACCTGGGCCCTAGATCCCAGTTACGACCATAACCAATAGTTTTACAGTTCCTAGCTTGACCACCTGTCAGTCACATATTTTTAATAAATTCCACAGATGTCTAAATTACGTTTTGTAAAATGTTATGGAAACTAGACACATGATGCTTCAGACACATAAATTTTCATAATTTTTGGATTAGCCAATTGCTACAGTAGTTTTTGGAAACTTATCCCTAAAAATGTTATTTCCTGTAAATCTGGCAGCACTTCGTTTCTTTCCTACAATCCAGACATTTATAACAATATACATATAATGAGCTCAGCTCAGACCAGATACTCCGAAAGGAAGCTGCCTCTGACAAGCATTCCCTGATAAAGTAAACATGCATCATATATAACCAAGGCATAAAACATACATACCATCATCTGTCATTTATCAATTGAGCATCATCGCATACACTTATCAATAATGATTGTCTACGCTACATGTATAATGCAACCTACATCTACAAAGCCTGCTTTACCAATAAAAACATACAGTTTGATCAGGGTGTCGAATCTAAAAGATTCTGACATTTGCCACCTGACACTGCTGCTGCTGCTGTAGCTACATACCAAAACAGGTGTTAACCATTAGTACATATACAATCATTCTATTTCTGGAAATCTATAATATAATCAGTAATATCATCTGTAACATCATCTGTTTCTCTACCGGGAACACCCCTAAATAGTACATATCATATAACATAACATAGGAGCAATTTCTGTACCTCCGTATCTTAATACCATACGGCCAAGCGAAATCTCAATCCGCAGCCCTAGATCCTGATCCTCCTGAAAGCATGGAGATATAAGGGGTGAGTTCTGGGGAGAACTCAATAAAGGGTTAGGTAGAAGTAAAGGGGAGTCTTCATTCATTTTCTGCGAAGACAATGTTAGCATGGGCAGTATGCAATATACTATGCATCCTATAATAAACATGGACATGATATGCAATGCACAGTCATCATAATCATCATACGACGACCCCTGAAGGTTGTTTCGCAACTCGTCGAAGTTTCCCAATCATCATAGTGGCGCGTAGTACTAGTGCGGGGCATACGTTCCCTATAACTGTTGTTAAGTAGTAGCAGTCATCATCATCAGGTCTACTTGGGTAACCACATTGGTGGTGATACCGGGACCTCACACATCATCATCATCAGTCAACAGGTTCGACGGAGTGGTCACGTAGATCGTGACTCCGGAACCTGGAAAATCATCATCATCAGTCATCAGGTTCAATGGAATGGTCATGCAGATCATGACTCTGGAACCTGGAATATCCATGTTGATCGCCATGTGACCGCAGTACATCATCATCATATGGAAACTGTAAGTCCCGCATCAGTGTACTTGCAAGCCTTGACCCCTACCTGGGAACTAGACTCGGGAATCATCGGGCCTTACCGTCAGCCTGAGAGCTAGTTTCCACCAGCCTATATACCATACATGCTTAGTATTACGTATATAAGAAGGTTGAGCCCTTACCTGTAAACAGCCGGTATACGCTATTCATGAATCCGTTTAGTCACTATTCATCCATTGTTGTTCAAGCCATTCTTATCGCTCTGAACAATCATACAGTTCATCAGAAACATTTTACATTACTTTCATAACTTTTTCTCACAATCTTACATTCGGCCGAAATTACTAATTTATCCATTTCTTATCTGTTATCCGTGAGATTCTATACATGAGTAATATGCCCAAGTGTATTACTATCCATGCTTTAACATTCCATTTTTTCGTAACTGTTCATTAACATAATCGATATTGATCATTTTGGTCCATTTTCCCAAAATAGGCTAAACCTTTTCCGATAACTCTATAACTTCATATTCATGCATCTGAATCCATTCCAAGACCATTCATGTATAAACATTCGACATTTCATCAACATTCATCAATTTCTCAATATTATCTATTTTTGGACTTAACTCATATCTCTATCATAGGTATTGATTCGCAACTAGTTCAAAGAATTAAAGTTCCTTAGATTCATCATATACATGCAATTCAAGCATCAATTCATCAAAATTCATCATTCCGTTATTCCACCAAATTGTTGAGCTTAACTCTTAGCTTCTTAATCCGATTGGAATTAATCAAAATTTCAAGCTTTAAAGTTGTCCTAAATCCACCCAAGAACAACAATTAAGCATCAATTTGTCCTTCCCCTAATTTTCATTCATCACCTCATATTAACCCTAGTTCCAATTTCTTCCAATTCATCACATATGGATAGTGCAAAGCTTGTTTATAGCTCAAATTCATCATTAGAACATACTAACCTCTTCAATTTTCCAAGGATTTGGAAAAATCCTTCACCTATGAACAATAGCCAATTTCGCCCAAAATTCGGATTTCATCAATTTTGATGTTGTTGGAGCTTGATTCTTGTTGCAATATTGTTTCCATAATGATTCCCGCATGATTTCACTTTCACCTTGCAGTTTGGAGCTCAGAATCGAAGGTTAGGATGGAGAGGTTTTCATTTTAGAGTGAGAGAAGAGAGAGGATG